>CACRXK020001221.1:0-57951 GCA_902702795.2 Paramuricea clavata | reverse complement strand
ATTCACTAGTTTATCTTTTTCATGAAGAGTGAGGTATGCCTTTTCCAAATGATGTTGGTTGGTAGGGTAGTGGTTCTCGTGAGCAGCACAGATGTACTTGAATGGTACAGCCTGGGTGATTTCTTCCTCCTCATCACTTGACTTGTCATCACTTTCTGCCCTATCACCTTGATCACCTCTTTCATTACCATATCCATCCTGAACAGGCTCAAGACCAGTCAACAACTCAAGTAAATCTCTTTCTACAAAATCATAACAAGAAAATTATTATTTCATGCACCGTAGTCTCTAAAATTAGCAATCTTACACAAAAGCACATGTAACCTCTAAATTCTTAATATACCTAACTGTGTTAGGTCTGTGTGTTAGAACAACACATAAACAATATTTAGATGAAAATTGAAAAATATTAAACTACAGTTTGCACATTTAAACAACCATGCACAACTAGATACAAACAGGCATTATACTCAGCAAAAATTTATAAAATACATACAAATAACAATACCTTCAGACTCATCTGAAAACCAATGTCCATCATCAATTGTATTCGCTGTCAATATATGATCCACACCGAAATCCAAAAGCATATGCTGGATGTTTTCATTAGCAAATTCATCACTCATCAGGAATAGGGTCAAACTAAAGGGTTGAATTTAATATTTGAAATATTACGCCATAATTATTTTATACAGTGTATTTATAAAATTACAGTACAATATTGAAAACAGCAAAGCGGAAATTTGAAACAAGTCAACTGTAGTGCATTTTAGGCAGGGACGCCGGAACTGGGGGGGCAGGGGGGGCGGCTGCCCCCCTTGCCTTTTGCTAGGGGGGGGGCAGGGGGGGCAGAAGTGCCCTTTTAGTTGTAAAATAATACGTGATAAATCACATTTCCAACGATGCTTTTTGTAGGAAAATCACGAGATTCAGGTAATTTATAGTTTATATTTATAAAATTTTGGGAAATTTTTGGAATTTAGAAAAATATTTTGAAGAAATGGCGAAAATTTAAGATATCCGGAAAATTTTTTGGCTTCACGGAAAATTTTTGTATGTCCGGAAAAAATTTTTGACCCCTAAAATGGCACACTGACCGAAATTTTTTTGGCGACGGGGGGTAGTGAAAAAAATTTTTCAGTAAAGGTGCCCTTGGTGTGGGTCCGCCCCCCTTTGCCCTATTATCGTTCCGGCGTCCCTGATTTTAGGATACCAACCTTAAATACTCGGCGCTTGTTTTCACGTTGATGATACACGGAGATTTCATCCAACTTTAACAGAAAAAAGAGCCTTGCTATTGGGAATATTAAAGACACAATTCCTTCGCGGATTATTTATAAAGCTATAAAAGACAGCACGTCCCATGCAATTTAATATAAGGTAAACTTGGTATAGTAACTCACATGTCATAATGAGGATCACAATAATACAGCAATAACATGCTATTTTCACGAAGTATTGCAGCCGGACAATCTTGTCTTTCGAATGCTTCCATATTTGTTTATTCAGAGAGATGTTCACTCCACGACAGTCAAAGAGTCATTGAAGCCACGCCTGGAATTAGGCGCTCAAACCCACGATGCTTTGCGGCCTGCTTGTCCGACCTCCTCTGAAGCAAAACAATCCCTTATATATGTTGGGGTGCCCCAAACCATTTCCAGGGCCCGCTGATCTATAGTTGGAACCATAGTTGGAAATGTCTGGACCGTCAATATTATAACATCCTTTCCCTAATAAGTTTTATAACATCCTTTCCCTAATAAGTTTATAACAAGTAAGTGCAGCAACTTTCAATAAACCTGTTTGGTTTCTTTATCAACCTCTGGGACCTTCGGATTGTCCGGGTTCGGGGGGTCCATAGGAATTGGATCTGGCATTAGATCTGGACTCGGCTTTGGTGCAGCCATTGCTTCAGGTTGAAGGTTATGATCGCCATCTAGGGACTGATATAATTACTCGCTGGGGCATGTGCCCAGGCGAGTATAGGTTTCGGCATGCATTTGTCACGGATCTCGGATAGTGGATAGTGGATCTCCAATCGTCGATAGCCACAAAACAGAATATTAATGAACTGCCTAATTTCACCCCCAATTATCCATAAGGCTCCTGCCAATTTTACCCAAATTATCCATAAATAACCCTGCATTTTGAGGAAAATTCGGGAAAATTGAACAATTTTACAAGGAATTTCGACATGGAAACAGCAACCTTCGACTTAGCTTGCGTGGCAGGCCCTCAAATTTATGGGGGGCCTGATTTGCAGCGGGCCCCCCATAAATTTGAGGGCCTGCCACGCAGGTTGCCTTCGACTGTGATCAGGGCGAAGGGAGAGAGGGCATGGAAACGCCAATACATCGAGCGTACCCATCCGTGATGCGGGCTTCGCGGGGGGTAAGACGCTCTAATTGTAAACAAATATGGCTACGCGTATATGACCCATCAGAAGGTATGCTGAAACTATTGCTTTATAAAATATTACTTGTGTAAAATTTATATGTTTTTGTTACTTTTAGCTATTATAAGAAACTTAAAGATAAGATTTAAGTAACCAAAAACTTTATTTCGGGTGTTATTTTATTTCTATACTCTGTTTAATTTGGTGTTTAAAAATGGCCGTCGAAATGTTGTAAGAGAGTGTTAGCGCGCACTGCTTCCTGATAAATACCCAATGATTTCCAAAACCTAAATTATAATTTTTTATTAAGTTATGATGAAAACCTTTGAGTAGACAAAATTATAGAGTGATCAAATATGAGACAGATAGGTTTTAAACCTTTCAAAGTTCGATGTCGAATTGACAGTTGAAATAGTACCAAACTCCAAGCTGAAATGTGCAACTTTATCGTGTATATTTTTGTCAATTTTGTTTACTGGCCTTTGTTAAATTCACTTGCAATGGCTCGACATAAGTTACAACATACAAACTGAGCAGAGCCCATGAAAAAGCTATCCATATCCCTACAGTCATTCAGCTTCCTTGCTATTTAGAAGTGCATGGTTGCCCATTAGTCGAAGAAGAATTGCTATTGTATGCGCTTGTTTGCACTTCCTTTCCTAAAAAAAGTCTACAATATTAAGGCTAAATAGCAGAAAAATATGACCCAATAATCCATGCAATTAAAAATATCTATCAAATTAACTTCAAAAATCATGATTTGAGGAATTATATCTATTCAGGCAACCCATAATTTAGTGACAGGTCTTGGCAAGGTGAAAGCTGAAAGGAACCCTTAAGATGGGTGTACTACAAAACTATATTGACTGAAGTTTTGGAAACATTTAACTAAATTTTGAAGGATTGACTCACAAACTGTGATTCAGTTTCATGGGATTTTACACTTTTCTGGAGAAGTTGTGGCTCTGTTAGTGCCATTTCTTTCATTGTTTATATATCTTGCTTTTAAGCATTGCTCACTTATAAATTAAATCTTTCAATTCCTTAATCTCATCCCATGATACTGAATCACAGTTTGTAAGGCCCTGTTTACATGAGACCAGGATGAAACCAAACTGGAATGAAAATTGAAATTGTCAACATGTTTACATGAGACCGGTATGGAAATCACAAAATTTTCAATTTATTCTCCTTGCCAGGCAATTTTCTTTTTTAGATGGCTTTTGTTAGCATGTGTTGTTCACTTGTTCCAATGTCAACATTCATTCCGGTCTGAATTCATGCTGGTCTGAAGTCAGTCGGCTTGGTCCAGCAGGTGGAATGACTTGAGACCTCATGTAAACGTCTATTATATATAATATTATGACCAAAACTAAATGGTCCCGGTTAATTGACTTCGTTCCAGTCTCATGTGAACGGGACTAATAAAATCCTTCAAAAGTTGGCTAAATTTTTCCAAAACTTCAGTCAATATAGTTTTGTAGTACACCCATCCCAAGATCTGTCACTAAATTATGGGTTGCCTGATAGATATAATTCCTCAAATCATGATTTTTGAAGTTAATTTGATAGATATTTTTAATTGCATGGATTATTGGGTCATATTTCTCTGCTATTTAGCCTTAATATTGTAGCCTTTTTCAGGAAAGGAAGTGCAAACAAGTGCATACAATAGCAATTCTTCAACTAGGAAGCTGAATGACTGTAGGGGTATGGATAGCTTTTTCATGGGCTCTGCTCAGTTTGTATGTTGTAACTTATGTCGAGCCATTGCAAGTGAATTTAACAAGGGCCAGTAAACAAAATTGACAAAAATATACACGATAAAGTTGCACATTTCAGCTTGGAGTTTGGTACTATTTCAACTGTCAATTCGACATCGAATTTTGAAAGGTTCAAAACCTATCTGTCTCATATTTGATCACTCTATAATTTTGTCTACGCAAAGGTTTTCATCATAACTTAATAACAAATTATAATTTAGGTTTTGGAATTCATTGGGTTTTTATCAGGAAGCAGTGCGCGCTTACACTCTCTTACAACATTTCGACGGCCATTTTTAAACACCAAATTAAACAGAGTATAGAAATAAAATAACACTCGAAATAAAGTTTTTGGTTCCTTACATCTTATCTTTAAGTTTCTTATAATAGCTAAAAGTAACAAAAACATATAAATTTTACGCAAGTAATATTTTATAAAGCAATAGTTTCAGCATACCTTCTGATGGGTCATATACGCGTAGCCATATTTGTTTACAATTAGAACGTCTTACCCCCCGCGAAGCCCGCATCACGGATGGGTCCGCTCGATGTATTGGCGTTTCCACGCCCTCTCTCCCTTCGCCCTGGTTGCAATCTCACTTCCACAATTGATTAGGTTCAGAATTTGAATCTCGCATGTGATTGGCCATTTGTAAAAATATGTCAAACCGGTTTGGGAAAACAACAAGCTAATTATAGCTATAAAAGCTATAATTAGGTTGTTGTTTTCCCAAACCAGTTTGACATATTTTTACAAATGGCCAATCACATGCGAGATTCAAATTCTGAACCTAATCAAATGTGGAAGTGAGATTTGCAACCGATGTGACCAGAGGCTCTTGTTTCTTTCGTCTCGCAAAGAGCCTCTGGAACCAGGGAACATAATGATAAGTTATGTTTAAATTATTCAAAAGGACGATAAGCACAAACTCCAGAAAGAGTTGCAATTTCCCATCACCTTGCCAAGTCCCTTTTCTCAGGTTCCCATTCACAAATTCTTCAATTTTCCGATTTCGAATTTCCAGAACAGCACTGAATAAATTATATAATCTAGAGAGCTGTACTCAGCGAGCGCTGCATGAGTACAGCTCTCTAGATTATATAATTTATTCAGTGCCGTTCTGGAAATTCGAAATAGGAAAATTGAACTAATACTAATACTTCGATGTGTGACATATATATGCTGCTATTTTATGGGTTGGGGGAGGAGGGGGGGGGGAGTTGTACAGTGATAAAATTTATTTAAAATAATCGGCCCACGGCATTTAAAATAATCGGCTTGCAATTATGCAAAACCTAATATCTATTTAGTTTCAGTGTTGAAAAATGGCCTCGGAGCATTCTGCACATTGTATTTGGCTCCCTCAGCAGTATTAATAAGGTATAATATATATAGTTACTGCTCAAACTGCTGTGAGCAGTATTAACTATATATATATTGCTTTTCCAAAAAAAATAGCTGAAAATCAGACGGAAGTAAATTATTTATGCAAATTACATTCATAACATAAACACGTGTATTAGTTCATTATAATAATGAATACTAAAACTTTTTCAATACTGAAATTATACTAAAACAACTATTCACCTCAGGCTCGGGGATAATACAAGCCTATATTCGGCTCAGTGAATATAGAGTGACTTGTAATCATCTCGCGTTTGGCGACTAATTGTTAAATACAGATCGATACAGGGATATTTTACAGCACTGACCAAACGGTGAAACCGTTAAAGATGCGGTACAGTCCGATCTGCGCATGTGCACAAAGGAGCCCTCTTTTTATTTATACAAACAGTTTATTCAGGTTTTTATTTCATTTTATGTTCTTGCAAAGCTTGATTGTTGTCTGTTGATAATTTATTATACTCTAGAATCATGAAAATATAAATAGTTGTCGAATAAAATTCATTATTTTGGATACCGAAATGTAAACAAAGCCCTTGTTTACATACGGACTGTACCGCACTTTAAATAATATATCGAATTTTCGTATTGTTTAATTTAGTCACGAATAAAGTGTGTCCAGCCTTCTGTTCGAATATTTTATTTTATGATCCAGTGTGTGGATCAAACGGCAAGACTTACCCCAATCTATGCAGCTTGCGGTTTGCTGATTGTGAATTTGAAAACGACAAAGAAATAACATTAAAACATAACGGATCATGCAAGAGTAAAGGTAACCATTTAAATTTAAAGGGGCACTGTCATCAAAATTTTTATTTTCTTAAACGAAAATGCTCTTAAACTGTACAATAACTTGTCTTGAAGATTTTTGTTCCCATGCTTGGTTCTTGAGATGGTTAGCACTATTTTCCATCCAGCAAACTGATCTAACGTCATTTTCGCAAGATAGAAGAAGTGTTAAATGGCTATGTAACTAACCAAAACCCTACCCCTACTCTAATCCCTAACCCTAACCTCAACCCTAACTCTAACCCTAACCCTAACCCTAACCCTAACCCTAACCCTAACCCTAACCGAATTAATAAAAAAAATCCAAAAAGAAACGACTTTACACAATCGATAGGGCGGTTTGCTGGATGGAAAAAAGTGCTAACCTCTTGAGATATTTCATTGTGTTTGTAACCAAGTGACGATTGTGACGTTATTTACTCAATTACATATATAATGAGATAGTATATCAGTAATAGTTGTGTATCTTTGCTATTTTTGATCAAAATCTTTCGAAAGATGCGGCGTGTTTGTTAATTTAACCTACATCGATCATTAAGCATACTGTTTTTTTAAACAAATCCATCAAAAATAGCAAAGATACACAACAATTACTGATATCTCATTAAATATATAATTGAGTCAATGACGTCACATGGTTACAAACAAAATGAAATATCTCAAGAACTAAGCATGGGAATAAAAATCTTCAAAACAAGTTATTATGCAGTTTTAAGAGCATTTTCGTTAAGAAAATAAAAATTTTGATGACAGTGCCCCTTTAAATTTAAAACATAAATGGAAATTTGAGACAAGATGATAATATTTCAATTCTTTATGCCTAATGTTTTAAAATATTAAAACAGGGTGTCAACAATTTTGTCCTACGATATACGCCCCCGTGTGTGGATCAGATGGAAAGACCTATGATAACAAGTGTTTCTTGGAAGTGGCTGACTGTGAAAGTGAAGAAAATATCACAAAAGTTCACGATGGTTCTTGCAGTGAGTAACTTTAATTTTCATGAAATTCTTATTTCCATTTATGATATGTAAATCGTCTCCCTTTTCACTGTCTTTTCCATGCCCTTCTATTCTCCTGATATATATCTGCATGTATATTGAAGAACCACCAGGCTCCATGCAGGATATACGTTCCAGTGTGCATGTGAACCAAAATCCCAATGAATGTTGTGCTGAAAAAAAACTGCTTATGAGTTCTTATATATATATATATATATATATATATATATATATATATATATATATATATATATATATATATATATATATATATATATATATATATATATACATATCCACCTCACTATTAGGTAAGAGGTTTGGCAAGGAAAACATCGGCCTTTATAGAGATGACGGTTTGGCTATTATAAAAAGCAAATTCGCCCATTTACTAGACAAAACTAGAAAAGAGTTACACAAAACTTTCGAGCAATTCGACCTGAAAATCACCGCCGAAGTAAATTTGAACGTTGTAAATTTTTTAGATGCTACTTTCGACCTGAACAACGCAAAACACAAACCATACAGGAAATCCAATGACGACCTACTGTACATCAACAGGCATTCAAATCATCCAACAAACGCATTGCACTTCTCTCATCGGACGAACAAACATTTAAAGAATCTACGCCTATTTACCAGAACGCCCTTAGACACAGTAACTTTGATCACGAATTTACGTACACTCAGGATGCATCTCAACGGACACGTAGGAATAGGCAACGCAACATAATTTGGTTCAACCCATCATTTAGTAGCTATAAGAGTGTTAACACGAACATAGGACGGGAATTCTTCAGTTTAATTGACAAACACTTTCCACTATACAGCACAAACTACACAAGATTTTCAACAGAAACACTTTAAAAATAAGCTATAGTTGCATGAACAACGTTAAGTCTATAATCACCAAACACAACGCACATATTATTAGGAACAGCCAGTTAAAGAATACGGAAACTGACATCTGAACTGCGACAACAAAAACACTTGCCCACTACCGAAACAATGTATGACCAACAACATTATTTACAAAGCCACAGTCACAACGAACAACACGAACGACACTATAAACACTACATTGGTATGACAGCGACTACATTTAAGGAACGTTAAGCGTTACGCTGACCACACTTCATCTTTTCGTCATAAAAAAGACTCAAACAAAACGGAACTTACGAAACATATTTGGAAATTAAAAGAAAACTATCAGGATTATACCATCAAATGGTCAATTTTAAACGACACGCTATTTCGTACACAGGGGGATCAAAACGCTGCAATTTATGTTTGCAAGCAAAATTTTGCATTTTGAAAGACATAAACAAAGACAATTTACTCAATAAAAGAAGCAAAATTTTCGGCAAGTGTCGTCACAAAAACCGGTTTCGAGTAAACAAGGTCGTTAACAAAATTTTATGACCCAAGCATTGTTTCGACTAACCACTGTTTCGCCTAAGTATCAATTGTTTCGCCTATATAAGCATTCGGTTTCGTCTACACGCATTCCGCGCATTCTTTCGACAGCATAAAAGCAACCTACATTTTCGAAATATTACTCACCACCTGATGATTCCTATACCAATGAAACAGACTGATATATATATATATATATATATATATATATATATATATAATTTCGCTTACCTCAAAATTCCGCAACAGTCTGTTTCATCAGTGAAGAATCATCAGGCGGTATGACAAGTTTCGAAAAATAGGACTGCTTATATGTGTTTTGGCCGGAACGTGGGGGTGTGTGGGTGAAACAAAGCATGCATTCATCTATTATTTGCGTTGTTTACGCGGAAATGTCTAATCAAATTGTGGGAGTGTATTGTTTGCGTTGTTTACGCGAAATTTCTTCCTATGTCTGCACGTAGATATAATTTCGATTCTTTTATTGAGTAAACGGTTTTGGTTTTCTTTCAAAATACAAAATTTTTCCTCTAAACATAAATTACATCGTTTTGATCCTCCCGTATACGAAATAGCGCGTTTCAAAATTTGCCAATTGATATTAAAATCTTTCTTGCTATCTTTCAATGTCCAAATATATTTCGAAAGTTCAGTTTTGTTTGAGTACTCTTTATGCTCGAAAGTATAGTTATGGTTAGCCAAACGCTCTTTAAATGCAGTTGATGTCATGCCAATATAATTCATGATCGTGTTAGGGTTGCTTGTTGTGACTGTTGCTTTGTATACTATGTCCTTAGTCATGCATTGTTTCTGAAGTGGGCATATTGCGTTCTTCGAACAACTGCAATTGACAGTGCCCTTGCCCTGTGCCTTGTTCTTCCTAGCTATATGTGCATTGTGCTTAGTGATTATAGACTTAACATTCAGCTATAACTTACTTTTACTGTATTTCTGTTGAAGATCTTATGCAGCTTGTGGTGCGAAGGAAAGTGCTTGTCGATAAGGTTAAGAAAATTACGCCCTATATTAGTGCTGACATTCATGCTAAATGGTGGGTTGAACCAAATGATATTACGTTGCCTATTTCTGCGTGCTTGCTGTGGTGCGTGTTGAGTGTAGTTAAGATCATGATTAAAGTTGCTATGGTCAAGTGCGTTTTGGTATGCTGGTGCAGATTCCATAAATGTTTGTTCATCTGATGAAAGCATTGCGATGCGCTTGTTAACTGATGTAGGAAGCTGCCTTATAATGCTAGGTGGATGGTTAGAGTACCTATTTATGTATAGCGGATCGTCATTGGGCTTTCTATAGGGCCTATATTTTCCGTTGTTAAGATTGAAAGTTACATCTAAAAAGTTTACTATGCGTAAATTTGATTCGGCGGTGATTTTTAGGTCAAACAGCTCGAAAATTTTGTGGAGTTCTTTCCTTGTTTTGTCTGCTAAACGTGCCGATTTACTTTTTATAAGGGCCAAACCGTCGTCTTTATATAGGCCGATGCTTTCTTTGCCAAACTTCTTACTTAGGTGATTTAGGATGAAAAGGCCAACTAATTCACATATTTCAGCGCCATCGTGGCTGCCCATGGTAACGTCAAACAAACCTTCACTATCTTTTTTAGTCCATGGTTTTCCGGTGTTGAAAAGCAGAGATTTTCTGGCGTGTTTTATGATCAAAATATCATTATCCGAAATGGTAGTTAAATTAGAAGCCCAAGATAATGCTTGGTCCAAAAGCTTTTCCGAAATGGATGGGTAAAAATCAACGATATCAAACGAAATAAAACTATGTCTTTCTTTGTCTTTTATATTTCCAAACCATTCAATTACTTGTTTTGTATTCCTCCACTGGTTCAAATTCAGTTTTTGTCTCAAATTGGAGTTAATTTCATCTAAAATAATTTTGCTCAATTTTCCTGATTCGTTTTTAGCGGGATTAATTAGCCGACATTTTGGATTGTTCTCGAAATTTTCTTTGTGGTCTTTTAAAGATATAAATGCTTCACGTTTTTTCATTTTTTTAATTCTGTCGCCGATTCCTAAATTGTTCGAAATGTCTTTTAATTCAGAGTCAATTTCGTCTATAGTGTCCTCGGATCCATGTTTATATGTTTTTGTAATGTTGTCATGTAAGAGCTTGTTGTATGTGTCGAGCGAGGCTTCATAAATATTTCTAGTTTTGTCTGCAAAAATGAAAATGTTGGGAGATGAATTAATTTTCTTCAAATCGTTAGCCAAAGATTTCTGAAAACGGTTTTTCCCTGATCGAAATTGTATATTTTCGATGAGTTTTATAAGGTCGGTTTCGAAAGGTTTCATTTCCGGAATCGAAGAAGGTGTTTTGTTGGACGCAAGGCCGAAATGGTTGTTTTGGTTCTTGTTTATACTGTTTTTATTAAAGAAATGAGCTTTCCATCTCATACGTTTTATTACACTTTCCACTTTTTCAATCAAATTCTTCAAATAAGCGTCCTGCGATGGTATAGGAATATTCTTTAATGAATAGTCAAATCGAAATTGTCGCATTATGAAGTTAGTAAGAAATGAGAAACGTAAACTAGAGTGCTCAACCGATATACGGGTGCGAATGTACGAGTAGGTTTGTGTATACGAAACGCAAAGAGTGCTCAATATCATAAAGATAGAGCAAATGAAGCTAGCAAGAAAGATTTTAATATCAATTGGCAAATTTTGAAACGCGCTATTTCGTATACGGGAGGATCAAAACGATGTAATTTATGTTTAGAGGAAACATTTTGTATTTTGAAAGAAAACCAAAACCGTTTACTCAATAAAAGAATCGAAATTATATCTACGTGCAGACATAGGAAGAAATTTCGCGTAAACAACGCAAACAATACACTCCCACAATTCGATTAGACATTTCCGCGTAAACAACGCAAATAATAGATGAATGCATGCTTTGTTTCACCCACACACCCCCACGTTCCGGCCAAAACACATATAAGCAGTCCTATTTTTCGAAACTTGTCATACCGCCTGATGATTCTTTACTGATTAAACAGACTGTTGCGGAATTTTGAGGTAAGCGAAATTCTACATTTGCTCTATCTTTATGATATTGAGCACTCTTTGTGTTTCGTATACACAAACCTACTCGTATATTCGCACCCGTATATCGGTCATGCACTCTAGTTTACGTTTTTCATTTCTTACTAACTTCATAATACGACAATTTCGATTTGACTATTCATTAAAGGATATTCCTATACCATCGCAGGACGCTTATTTGAAGAATTTGATTGAAAAAGTGGAAAGTGTAATAAAAAGTATGAGATGGAAAGCTCATTTCTTTAATAAAAACAGTATCAATAAAAACCAAAACAACCGTTTCGCCTTGCGTCCAACAAAACACCTTCTTTAATTCCGGAAATGAAACCTTTCGAAACCGACCTTATAAAACTCATTGAAAATATACAATTTCGACCAGGGCAAAACCATTTTCTAAAATTTTTGGCTAACGATTTGAAGAAAATCAATTCATCTCCCAACATTTTCATATTTGCAGACAAAACTAGAAATATTTATGAAGCCTCGCTCGACACATACAACAAGCTCTTACATGACAACATTACAAAAACATATAAACATGGATCCGAGGACACTATAGACGAAATTGACTCTGAATTAAAAGACATTTCGAACAATTTAGGAATCGGCGACAGAATTAAAAAAATGAAAAAACGTGAAGCATTTATATCTTTAAAAGACCACAAAGAAAATTTCGAGAACAATCCAAAATGTCGGCTAATTAATCCCGCTAAAAACGAATCAGGAAAATTGAGCAAAATTATTTTAGATGAAATTAACTCCAATTTGAGACAAAAACTGAATTTGAACCAGTGGAGGAATACAAAACAAGTAATTGAATGGTTTGGAAATATAAAAGACAAAGAAAGACATATAGTTTTATTTCTTTTGACATCGTTGATTTTTACCCATCCATTTCGGAAAAACTTTTGGACCAAGCATTATCTTGGGCTTCTAATTTAACTACCATTTCGGATAACGATATTTTGATCATAAAACACGCCAGAGAATTTCTGCTTTTCAACCCCGGAAAACCATGGACTAAAAAAGATAGTGAAGGTTTGTTTGACGTTACCATGGGCAGCCATGATGGCGCCGAAATACGTGGATTAGTTGGCCTTTTCATCCTAAATCACCTAAGTAAGAAGTTTGGCAAATATTTAAAGCATCGGTCTATATAGAGACGACGGTTTGGCCCTTATAAAACGTAAATCCGCACGTTTAGCAGACAAACAAGGAAAGAACTCCACAAAATTTTCGAGCTGTTTGACCTAATAATCACCGCCGAATCAAATTTACGCATAGTAAACTTCTTAGATGTAACTTTAGATCTTAACAACGGAAAATCTAGGCCCTATAGGAAGCCCAATGACGATCCGCTATGCATAAATAGGTACTCTAACCATCCACCTAGCATTATAAGGAAGCTACCTACATCAATTAACAAGCGCATTGCACTGCTTTCATCAGATGAGCAAACATTTATGGAATCTGCACCTGCATACCAAAACGCACTTGACCATAGCAACTTCAAGCAAGCAAGCAAGCAGAAATAGGCAACGTAATATCATTTGGTTCGACCCACCATTTAGCATGAATTTCAGCATTAATATAGGGCGTAGTAATTCGAAGGTCGCGGGTTCGAGACCCAGCCGCGGCAGACAACATCTTTCTGCTTGCGCTGGGTATGGAAATTATATAATACACACTCTAGAACATTTTATTCTTAATACAGGGTGTATAAAAAAAAACTGAACAGATTTAAAATTGCTCTCAATTTCGCAAAACAGCTATTTGTATCCGGTTTTTTATATATATAGCCTCTTTGGGTACCTATAATGTAGAATAATGAGAAAAATTTCTCGAACTCAAATTTTATGAACCAGGAGGGGGGGTGTCTTTTCCAACAAACTAAAAATGGCTCGCGCACAAAATTTAAAAGCTGCAATCATATTTTGAGTTAACAGATGGAAAATTTGTCGGGATTCTAATTACTGTACAAAATTTCAGACAATTTGGTTTAGTTTAAGCCCCTTAACTATTCACGCAAAGTTACAATTTTCTCGAAAAATCAGCTATTTGCATGCTTAATTAATGCATTTGCCTAATTTGCATATGTCAGCAATATGCAAATTAGGTAAAGGCATTAATTAAGTATACGAAAGGCTGACTTTTTAGAACAAAATGAATAATTAAAGGGCTTAAACTAAACCAAATTGTCTGAAATTTTGTACAGTAATTAAAAACCCGACAAATTTTCCATCTATTAACTCAAAATATGATTACAGCTTTTAAATTTTGTGCGCGAGCCATTTTCAGTTTGTTGGGAAGGACACACCCCCTGGTTCACAAAATTTGAATTCGAGAAATTTCTTTCATTATTTTACATTATAAGTACCCAACGAAGCTATATATATAAAAAACCAGATACAATTAGGTGTTTTGCGAAATTGAGAGCAATTTCAAATCTGTTCAGTTTTTTTTTATACACCCTGTATATATATATATATATATATGTATATATATATATATATATATATATATATATATATATATATATATATATATATATATATATATATATATATATCTGGAACGATAACATTCAGTCATTTAATTGTGAAAACAATGAAGCCTCGATACCACTCTTTCACGCGGATTGGACGTCAGTCTCAGTCCCTCAAACGTCAGGTTTATGCCGATTGGACGTCAGTTTCATTCCCCCTCTGCAAACCGTTGCACGGCCAGCATAAATTTGAACGAAATCACGAAAAAAAATTAAAAACATCGCCAACTCAATGCAATACATTGTAGGAGCAAACTGTTTTGCTCCTAAAATTTACTGCATTGAATTCGCTGTCAGAAAAAAATTGTCAAATATATTGTGTCGTTCCTGGATGCACAAAGAAACAATACGGAAAGAGATATTCTTGCGAGAAAATTTCATTTCAAAGGTAGGTAAATTGACTTGCAACTTACACACTCTAGAACTCTAGAACATTTTCATCTTGGCATGTTGCATAATATATAATACACACTCTAGAACATTTTCATCTTGGCATGTTGCAGAGTGTACAATTACACAACTAACATATATATATATATATATATATATATATATATATATATATATATATATATATATATATATATATATATATATATGTATATATATATATATATATATATATATATATATATATATATATATATATATATATATATATATATATATATATATATATATATATATATATTTGACTGGGTGGTCATCCTCACTGATCTCAAAATATGTGGCGGACTGTCATGAATAGCGAACACTGATTGGTCAAATTTAAAATTTGTTGTTGTATGACAAATGACGACAGGGAAATAGCAAACATTTCTTGCAAATCAGCAAATATATTGTGTTTTTGCCTCGGTTTCTGCAAGATTTTGCAAATTTCAAAACCTTTTTGAGAGCCAAGAACCGTCTGAAAACGTCCAAAAGAATGGAGCAAAGTCGCCGGCGTTAATGAAGGTAAGTTTGTTTTTAATTTGATGTATTGTTTGCTTTTAGTTTTTTATGTTCTTAAAAGAACATTTTAAAACGTTTTGGAAGCGTCTGTGGTTGATCGAATTTCACATTAAATTGAAGCTTATATTAATACGTATAATAACATACCTAGCATATATATGTTTGGGAAATTGATCATTTTGTAATTAAAAGTGTTTTTTGGGGGTGATTTTTCAATTTTAAAACTATTCTTAAAATTATCGTGTTACCATGACAATACTTCATGTTTGGAATTCAGCAAGGCGAGGGTTTCTGCATGCACGTATTTTCTAGTATAGTTTTGAAACAAAAGCAATTAGTTACGATAGAAAATCCGATTCAAATAATATACCACAATGCTCAGTTTAACTTTATTTAAATTTAAACGGAATATTTGTTTTTTCGAGACAATTACATTTATTTTTATTATTATTTTAACAGTGGACAACATTTTATGACACCGTATTCCGGCGAGCAGTCGCTGTTACCCTGAACAGATATTGCGAAGTGGATACATATTCGCGTACTCAAGACTGTGGTCTATCTGAGTGAGTATGCTGGATAAATAATATTTTTGGCTAAATGATACATTTTAATTGGTACAAGTACAGCGCACTACAGTCATACAGTATATTTCTATCGAAAATTCATGGAAGCACGGATGACATGCAGATGTGGTTCGTGTGCTTCTCCTACGTTGAGTTGGGTCTGCTACTAGAGATAGACATCTGGGTTGGGTAGAGCATCAGTAATGCTTTGATGGTTTCTAAACCTCGACCCTTGATGTCTGGCACGTATATCTACTCCGAATTAATTGAGCAATAACATACTGTGCAAATCGACATGCCGGCCAGCGATCATGTTTGAGAAACGCTAACAAAAGAATATAATTAGCAGCTTTTGTATTTGGAGTATGCGTTTCCGCCAATATGGCAGCCATGTCTTTTCTTATAAATGTCACTGGCTTACTGCAAACCACCAAATACTGTGTATAGACCGAATTAGGGGATTGGGCTTTTGAAATATTAAAAATTAAAAAACCCCTGCCACAATAGGACTTATCCCAGACTATAGCCAGTTCGGTGCAATCAGAAATTCAAGGGCCACACTATTGCATCAAAATCTGGTGATATTTCAGGACTAGTTTCTTCGATATCAATGTATTCTAAGATATGATACTTTTGCGTGTGTTGCTGTTAGGTACTCATCAGGTGAATAATATCACAAACATCATATTCACCTGAGTACATGCCTAACAACAATACATATTACATAATTCTCTGCATGATCAGTTGAAACTTTTTACCTAATCAGAGGGTTTTTTTTAGTTCGCAGAGCTTCGATCTCGATAACATTGCTCGTCTTCCAGATAATCCAATTCAGAGTGGAGAAGACGTCCAAGTTTCATTTTATGTCAATCGTCCAAGTAATAATACAGACCCAGTGGTACTACAAAGCGTTCTTGCTTCTATGCTGGTGATTCGCGAATCGGACCTTGAGAGTTCACTGTCTCAGCAGGTTCAAATCGAGTCCTCTGCTGCACCAGCTACGCCACCGGCAGCAACTTCTGACCAAACAACTAACAGTGTTGTCATTCGTATATCGTCGTTTGATGCAAGTCGGGTATGTTTCAGATACAGTATAAACGCAGTAGCGACAGCTCGCGGGTGTATCTTACACGAAGTGGTAGAAAGGTTAAAATTTTACACCGACAGAAAAGATAGTCACTTTGCCAGTAAACAGACCCAATAACCTGAAGGTTTCCCCAAACCATTCTTTGCTCACCAAAAAATAAATGTTATTTAATAATTATGCGTTTATAATACTGTTACCTATACTCGACAAACGGGGCGGAAAAAGCGTGCCAAGCCACTAAAATCAATTCACCTCCAACAATTATTTGTATCCCGAATAAGCCGGCGAAGCTCTCCAATTTTAAACATGCAAACGGCGTTGGACTGAATTGCATTTTACCCGGATCAAAACAATTTGTGGAAGACAAGTTATACTCAGGGACGTGCTCAAAATTTTGAGTCGCCCCTTCCTTTTGGGCCCTCCTCGACGAGGGTCGACGTTTTCTTGCGAAAATAAAACGTCCCAAAATTTTTTTACAATTTTTGTTAGGATAAAGGGGGGTTAAAAATACGTTTTTCAGAGCTTTTTCGACCTCAGTTAGTCACAATATTCCTTAATATTCAACACGTTCCGCAATTCCAGTATTTTGGAACTCCCTCTGGGGGAAGTTGGGCCCCCTTCCTTAATTGGCTTTTCTTTGCGGGTGTTACAGCCCCCCCCCTAACCCCCCTAGTTCCGACCCTGATTATACTAAATATTAACTTGTTTCCTTTTATAGTGGACGTACTTAAATGATCGTCGCTTAAGGAATTCTATTGCCAGTCGTGTTGCTACCTACTGTGGTGGTCACCTTGTGGACTGCCAAATACAAACAGGGTAATTAAACTATGCTGTCTATTATCTATCACGAAGTGATTTTATCAATTCACCAATCTGAAACCTGTACGCATATATGTAATCAGTATTGTTGTAAATAATGAACCAGGAATAGACACTACCATGACTATCTTCGAACAGGCAGTCATGACAACGGCTAGTTTTACTTCAACGTGCCCATTTCATTTTTCCCAATCCATAAATATCCATTGTCAGCGCAACACAATATTTAGTGAATCAATACGTATATTCAGTCACAACCGGCATATTATTATTCTTTTCTCACGCCATGAGACCAGGCCTTCTCCACCATGTTCTGGTAGCAAACGGCAACCGAGGACGGCAACAAGTGAAGGAGTAACTTAGTCAGGCAAACAGTTCTTATAAACAATAGTACTTTTTTACTTCACTAAATTCATGGCTGGATGGATTAAGAAAGGCTAATTATATTATTCCGCAAATTCTATGTCTAGGAAATAATTTCATTTTCAGCAAGAATTAACATTGCCCTCTAAATTATTTTTTAATTTTACAGAGGCACAGCATCATTCACTGAAGCTAACGTTCAGCGTACTTCGACAGCAACGCCATCTGATGTTGGTGGTAACAGTGTAGATTACAGTTTCTACGTGAAATACCCCAGTGGAGAAACTCCAATAATTCAGTATATCTTAGCTTCAGTTGTCAAGATTGAGTCGGAGGCAATGCAGTCTGAATCAACCCTGTTCTTCTCACTGCAAACATCGTTCCAACCTCCCACTCCTGTTACGCCAAATTCAGATCAATCAAGTAACACGGTTGAAATCAAGATTTTTAATCAACAGGCCGATCAGGTATCCAGAAAGAATTATTATTATACAGTGTGTATAAAAAAAACTGAACAGATTTAAAATTGCTCTCAATTTCGCAAAACAGCTATTAGTATCCATTTTTTTATGTATATAGGTTCTTTGGGTACTTATACTATAGAATAATGAAAAAATTCTCGAACTCAAATTTTGTGAACCAGGGGGTGTGTGTCTTTTCCAATATATTAAAAATGGCTTGCGCACGATATTTAAAAGCTTTAATCATATTTTGAATTAATAGATGGAAAATTTGTTTGGTTTTTCATTACTGTGCACAATTTCAGACAATTTGCTTTAGTTTAAGCCCTTTAGCTATTCATTTTTTCCTAAAAAATTAGCCTTTCGCATGCTTAATTAATGCCTTTACCTAATTTGCATATTGCTGACCTGACATATGCAAATTAGGCAAAAGCATTAATTAAGCACGCAAGTAGCTGATTTTTATGAAAGATGTAAGTTTTCGTGAATAGTTAAAGCGCTTAAACTAAAGAAAGTTGTCTGAAATTTTGTACAGTAATTAAAAACCCAACCAATTTTCCATCTATTAACTCAAAATATGATTAAAGCTTTTAGATTTTGTGGGCAAGCCATTTTTAGTTTGTTGGAAAAGACACCCCCCTGGTTCACAAATTTGAGTTCGGGAAATGTTTTCCATTATTATACATTATAAGTACCCATAGAAGTTATATACATCAAAAACTGGACACTAAAAGCTGTTTTGCGAAATTGAGAGCAAATTCATGATATCTGTTCAGTTTTTTTTTTATACATGCACCCTGTATAATAATATAATATGCCTACCTTAATATCCGTGCAGGATCAGGCAATCATACACGGAAAATTTATATTTAATGCCTTCGTGTGGGCTTTTTAAATTGTGGGGCGATGAAAACATTTAACGTCTCTGAAGTTAACAGTATAAAAGAAACGAGATGCAAAAGTTATAAAATAACGTTCAATAAAATTTAGCGTTTCAATAAGGTTAACCGTTGTTTTTCGCAGTTATTTTATAAAACAATTTCTGTACAGGATGGCTTCATCCATATATTATTATTATTATTATTATTATTATTATTATTATTATTATTATTATTATTATTATTATTATTATTATTATTATTATTATTATTATTATTACTATTATTGCTGTTGTTGTCCCAGATACTGTACGTATAGGGAAGGAGGGTGGAGGCAACTATTGTAGCGGTGTCACATGCTATATACTGTATTTATAACAAAGTATAATTTAGCCAAGTAATGGAAAATTTCAAAGACATGCTCAAAGACTTCTTTATTTTCCAGTGGCATGCTATTCAAGACAAGCAGCTGAGAGTTGCGATAGCCGCACAGATTGCAAGTTATTGCACAACTAATTTAGTCACCTGTGTTGTTACAAGGTACAGTATATGCAAACTCATGTTTAAGAAGTATGATAGTATTGGTTTTAGAAGTCACAAATTACCACTGATGATTTTATTAGGAACCTGAAAGTAACATAGCATACGGTAATGCGAAATCTTAAACGTTAAACTATGAGCGCGCAATGCATCATGGGAACGTACAATCTGTTTTCGCAATAACTCAGTATTACAAGGCCCTGTTTATATGTCGTTCTGGTGTCGGGTCAAATTCAATTTTCGCCCACAAAGATATATGAAAAATCTATCAAAAGATCGTCGTAAACATACATTGTAGTAATACGAGCTTGTCTCTGATTTAGTATGATTTAGGCCACGTGTACACTATGAATCTATGACCGTGCGGCAAATATACCATAGCGAAGTGATTTGCATCCGGAGTGCCAAACGTATACCATGCACTCCTTTATAGTGTAAACACAATACTGAGAAACTTACTTTTAACGAAAAAAGAAGATCTTATTTTTAATTTGAAGTCTTATTTTTAACGAAATTGATTTGTATTCAGTGTAGCAAATGTAGTGGTCCGTATAGTTAGTACGCTACGACAAATCACTCAGTTATAGTGTAAACACAATAGAAATAGGCTCAACACTAGAAATGTATTAAATTTTTAACGGAGTTGTTAACCGTAGCGACATAGTGTAAACGCGGCCTTAACTAACAATATATTTATACGTCGATTGTCGGGAGAAAATGCGTGCGTATGGCCTGGATAGCTAAAAGACTTTTAACTCTTTTAACTATCGATCCATGGTACATTCACGATTTACGATGGATAGCAATTTGGTTGACCGAAACTGAATTGGACTTTCAAATCGGTGAAGTGAGTATCTTTTTACCGATGTCAATTAAAGAAAATGATTTCTCGATATTTGCGAAATTCGAATGCTAGACACGACTGTTATGACTGTTATCGGCAGACCAAACGCTTGCGTATAGCAATATTATGAGTAGAAGTCAATTATAGTGCCAAAGAATTCCCAATGGGACTCTAAATTTATTCTAACTAGAATGACGCGAGGTCATATTTACCAGCAAATTACTCGTTTGGTATGACATTGAAATTAGTTCTAATTAATTCCCATGTGAGTTCAAAGGGTCCACCTCTTTGGGCTTGCATTTTACATATACATTCAATTTCATACCAAACTAGTAATTCCCTGACATTGGGAATTCGTCGCATTCACTGATTCAACGCTGAGCCCGTTTCTTCATAAACCTCGTGCAATATTTCAGATAGAGTTTTCTCTTGATGCTGCAGTAAAACCTGCATGATAACGAGCTCCTCGTGCGGGTGCATTGCTACGCAAGCGCATGGCCTGTCGATAACAGCCGTGTCTACATGGCCCAGCATACGACTAATTTTCGAATATATCGAAAAATCGTTTTCGTTCACATTTGTAGTAAGATGTTCACTTTGTCGATTTGAAATTGCTCCTCATCTTTTACAATTACCTTCACTCCTGTGGTCATGCAATAGTTGAATTAATGCGAAACAAAACCGTCGATTCCCATGATGCATTGCGTGCTCATAGTTTAACGTTTACGGTTTTGAGTTTTAGACGGACAACCTTTTTTGAATTAGCTGTACATAGTTATTAAATCTTCTAATTTTGTTCTGTTTAGCGATCAAGTGTCGTTTAATACATCACATGTTACTCGGATTGGAAGCTCCCCTGTACAAGATGGAGATAATGTCACTTATACCTTCTTCGTTAACTATCCATCTGGTAGTGGACCAATACAGCGCAATTTGCTTGCAGGAATTTTAACCGCTCAAACTGTAGCGATTAAGACAGCAACGAACTTGGATTTATCAGTGGAAACTTCTACATTGGCTGCCACACCACCTGTAGCCAGTTCAAATCAAACTACCAAAGCAATTGTCGTGTCCGCATCCAGTATCCGAGCAAATCAGGTAATACCTGACTTTTTATTGACCTGATCGAGATAAAAACCCAAGTTATACAGTATTACAGTTCAGTGCGCCCTGGTGCTTGCGCAAAGTGCACCAGAAACGCGAAGAAATAACATATTTTTGAATTACCAAAGCTTTTGATTCCGAATAAACTAATAGACTAGCAAACTCACGCAGCGACGTCGACTGTATAACGCCATGCCAAATTTCGTAACTCGATCTCTGCGATGCATTAAATGCAGCCCGCTTTTGAAATCAAGTAAAATTGTAAAGCCCGTCAGCTCAGTTCAGTTGCCAGTATAAACCGTATTTAGAATATATGCTTGACTATCTTTTGTACGGCTATTAGTAAAACACGGAACACGGAGCACGGAGCATGGAGCACGGAGCACGGAGCACGGATCACACGAAGTACGGAGCAGTAGAAAAACGAAAATCCTTTATAATAAAATACACTGTTTACTATTACAAATTTTTGTTATTATTAATAAAGATTTTTCGCGAATTTACACGTTGGGGAAGTAGGAAAATGGGACTTTTACTGAAAAACACATATGATGCAAAACTGCCAAAACTCATAGTATTTAAAATAGGATTGTGAAACTCGTTATCTTACATCTATCAAGCTTATGAAGTTATATTATATTCGGATATTCCGTTGGCCAACGTATAAAGAAACACTTACTGTAGAGAACAGCCGATATATTTCGTTACCCCTGCCAAAAAATAGCCAAGTACTCATCTTTCAATGTAGCCGGGATCGACTGAACATTAAAGCTTGTGATGGAGAGAAGTGAATTTTCGGTTTATCCTTCGGCCCAGTGTGCTGTACGTGTTTCCTGACTGCCGGGCACGTAGTATTTTAAAAATACTGCCCGGCAGCCGCATGTAAGACCAGTATTTCGATTGCGATGGAATTATAAAGTTTGATAGTTTAGTCTTTAGATACATGTGATGGATATTTTGACTATAGCCTAAACTAGATAGAGTACACACAATATGCGTTACAATAATGCGTACAGCCGTTTACTTTTGGTCCAGTAAGCTAACAAATTTTACAGCCGTTTACTGTCTTTTGAAGTCGAGTACGTGTAAAAAGCATACATTCCCAAATACTTGGTCGAGTACGCACGCATATCGAAATGCACTATTATTCGAGCTATTATAAAAAGTGCTCAAAAAGTGCTCAAAATCTCAAAATAGTGCTCAAAAAGTGGTAAAATTGTGAACAGTTTATACCTCTATAAAGATTTTCGTAATTTTTTTAAAATCAGCATTTTTTAAAAATCTGTTTCCACGTCTTTCTCCATATATGGAACAAACTTCCGTATATGGAGTTGTTTACGACAAAAAAAAGAGAACGCGAAAAGTCAGCGTTCTAATTTTTTAACCGAATGTCATATGCAGCTGTACGGCTTTTCTTTTAGAGTTGACCTAAATTATATATATAGAATAATAGTGAATACACGTCAATTTTTAAACCTTACACCGAATTGTATGTTTAGTTAAGGGGTGGGGGGTGAATAGGTTTTCGGATCGTCTACAGTATAATATTGTGAATAATTCCGAATATTCAAAACGGATTGAAAGAATGTGAATTCAAAGCAGTAATTATGTACTGTATAACGGTTTAAACGTAGGCCGTACAGCACACTGTCACTGCCACTGAGCCGAAGGATAAACCGAAAATTCACTTCTCTCCATCACAAGCTTTAATGTTCAGTCGATCCGCTACATTGAAAGATGAGTACTAGGCTATTTTTTGGCAGGGGTAACGAAATATATCGGCTGTTCTCTACAGTAAGTGTTTCTTTATGCGTTGATAGATGTAAGATAACGAGTTTCACAATCCTATTTAAATACTATGGCTTAATTGCTTTTGGCAGTTTTGCATCATATGCATGTTTTCAGTAAAAGCCCCATTTTCCTACTTCCCCAACGTGTAAATTCGCGAAAAATCTTTATTAATAATAACAAAAATTTGTAATAATAAACAGTGTATTTTATTATAAAGGATTTTCGTTTTTCTACTGCTCCGTACTTCGTGTGCTCCGTGCTCCGTGTGCTCCGTCTCCGTGTGCTCCGTGCTCCGTGTGCTCCGTGCTCCGTGTTTTACTAATAGCCCTTTTGTACGTCAAAACCTGTACTGAAAACATATTTATATATTTTTAATTAATTTACCAGTGGTCAGCTGTTCAAGATAATAAGTTCCGAGGATATGTAGCCCAGGCGATTGCAGAGTATTGTCAAGCAAGTGTATCACAAACTCAGGAGTGTGAACTTCCAGCGTATGTTCTTCTATATTGTATTATTATGTTTACAGTTCAATATGCTAACTGCTTGTAGGTACTGCCGTTGAACGACTTATTGGTGTACGTGGATACACCGATCAACGATTCAGACCAAAACAGCAACTGAGATTTGGCGTCTGGAAAAGCGCATAATTTATGCAATTTATCGCATTTAAACATTGGGTGTATAATTGACGAATTCGAATTATCGCAAAACAACGAAAGGATAAAAAAATCAATGACAGTACATAAACGAAATATGAACACGCAATGACTACAGCTAGTTAAAAGACGTTTACCAGTCGGTATATGCACTGTTCTGGTTCGGGTTTCGCAGTACTGCATTTTAGTATGGTAGCCCTTTCCAAACGCATGTCGCGCAACATTTTTGACGTGTACTCATGGAGAGATGCGTGGTAGATTAAATCTGATAATAGGAATTTCAAGTTTTAACGTTTCGATCAACGGGTTTTATATGAAAGTTGCTGTAATGATAATTGAATATATCGTTGTAGAAATCAAGCATCGTTTACGACCTCCCACGTCCAACTAGTACCAGATTCCCCCAGTCAGGATGGCGGTAACGTGAGCATACAATTCTATGTTGATTATCCTGGTGGTGGAACTATGTCTCAGGCACTTCTTCTCTTAATTGTAAATCAAAAACTGACTTCCATTGCAACAAATACAGGATTACAACTCACCGTCGTGACGACAATTGTAATTCCAACAGCACCACCACCGTCACCGGAAAATATTGATAACGCTATCAATGTTGTATTGAAAGATTTCCAAGCAGATCAGGTTTGTTATTTCATGTACTTTTATTTGCAAGGACGTTACCAGAGCCGTCGAAATCGTCTGATTAAGATGTTTACCATTTTTACATAGATAGATCAACATGAGCTCCACCTTTGAATTTACTATATGAGTAAATTCTTAAACACGTCCGAATTTATCATTATGATAAATTCGCGGCACATTTTGAATTTATCAATAGAGTTAATCAGAAAACCACAAGCATTAGACAAGATTTCTTGTTATAAATGTAATGGCACTAAAAGGAAGGCTGGCCGCGCGGGGGTGGGGAGTTTCTCAAGTTTTTTAAAGGAATAGTTCTTAAAACAGTTTTAAAAGAGTTTTAAAAGCAAAA
Organism: Paramuricea clavata; assembly: GCA_902702795.2. NCBI lineage: Eukaryota > Metazoa > Cnidaria > Anthozoa > Malacalcyonacea > Plexauridae > Paramuricea > Paramuricea clavata. The sequence continues at coordinate 32,515 of CACRXK020001221.1, read as the reverse complement.
AGAGTTTAAAAAGTTAAAAAAGTTAAAAAAAATTAAAAGTTTAAAAAGTTAGGTGTTAGTGGTTAGAGGTTAGTGGTTAGGGTTGGGGTTATGGTTAGTGTTTATGTTAGTGCTTATTATTATGATAAATTCAAAATTTGCCGCGAATTTATCATAATGATAAATTTGGACGTGTTTAAGAATTTATTCATATAGTAAATTCAAAGGTGGAGCTCATGCTGAGATAGATAGATGGCTTTATTAGTAATACATGACTTTATTAGTATAATACAGTCTATTCATGTTTAAATTTTGAGCCGTGAGGGCGCGAGTTATTACATCAGTTTTACTTGGGATTACATTGATCTGGTCATAACGATTGGCTGAGCTAACTGCATGAACCCTTAAATGTTCGTTAAAATTCGATTTACATAATTTCCGTTAAATGTATAGATTGTATAATTTAACTCCTCATGCAGTTGTGGAGAGTAATTATTGTGAAATTTCTGCTAATGTAAGTTCTTTCAGCACAACCTGAAATTAACATTAATAGGAAAAAATTAGAATTTCTGACATTTTATTATAAATTTCTATTATTGCTGGAAATCTTAAAATTCTAAAGCACTTCACAAAAAAATGTGTTCTATGGCTGAAAGGTAGACGGAAATGTCTATAGAACATTAGAGCAGTTTTTTGATTTTCCAAATATTTCCTGAGCTGCAACCTGTTAATAAAGGCGATCTGAAGCTAAGTGCCATGCATAACGATTGGCTGATCTAACTGAACCCTTAAATGATTTATATAGTTTCCGTTAACCGTATAGATTATATAATTTTATATGTGACTCCTCAGTAGTGGAGGGTAATTGTTGTGAAATTTCCGCCAATGGAAGTTCTTTCAGCACAATTAACGTGCATGACTATTATGATTTAAAACGGCAGTATAGAAAGTCAATTCGACAAATTGTACTTCAATTATTATTACTTCAATATATAAATCATAGTTAAACTATTTACTGATTTGCTATTCATGTAGTGGTCTCTGCGAGATGAACGGTTTCGGCAGAAAATGGCAGCGGAAATCAAGGCATTCTGTAACATGTCAACGTACCATCGTGATATCTGTAACATTTCAGAGTAAGTCCTTCAAGCGCAATCTGATTTTATAATATGATTGTATTGCAAGATATATAGATGGTAGCCTATTGCACAGACTTGCTTCGAATCTCGCTCGAGTAGGCTTCATTTTTAATATGGTCTATCCAGTCTGTTATGCGATCAGTTCATAATTTGGAAACGTAACTGTTCTCATAACAAACGGGATGGACGCTATGAAGCCAGTGCGAGAGAGATTTGGAGCAAGTCTAAGACTAGCAAGGTGGCATCATACCGTCCGGCTACCGACATTCTGAATTCCTTCAATATACTACTGTATATACTCGGGCGGATAAGTGGAAAAACTACCTCAACTTCCAATTGTCCAATCAGGAACTTAGTTTGTGGCACGCAAGCATGAAATTAATCGCGATATCACGCCTTACATCACCAATTAGCGAGCCTGCGTTCCTTTTGACAATGTTCCACCCCATGTTCCCCGGGTGTCAAACGATATGTGATTCGAAAGAAAATAAAACATCGTATTCACGAAGGTGTGTTTCAAGTTTTTAATCCTCAACTTGGAGGCTTTTAATTTTCGGTATAATATATCATTTATAGACCCTCCGCTCGGGGTATTTGGCGAAATGTTACCCTCACTGATATTTCCCTCGGGGCAAGGCCCCTCGAGAAATATCATCTCTTCGGGTAATATTTCCCCGAATCTCCCTCGCTCCGGGTCTATAAATGATAAGTATTGTACATTTTGAGAAGAAAGCACCATATTGACAGGGTGTGTACGTAGACTTTGACACAAGTATGAATATCAGATGTGGAGGCCCCCGTGAAATTAACGTTAATGGCCAAAGCCGTCAATATGGCGCATTCTTCACAAACTGCACAATTGTTGCGAAATTGTCTCCTTATCCGCCCCCCCCCCTGTAACTTGGAAGATTCCGATAATACTATTTTTTGTATAGATTTTTAATCGGAATCATACGTTTGACGCACATAGCTTCTCAAGTGGCTAAAAAAGTTCAGATGAATATATTTTCTTGATGTTATAATTCGCTTCTTTACCACGCCTTCTCATTATAAGTTGAATTCTGTGACAATGACGTCCACAGTAAATTTTTTATCAAAGTTTGCGAATACGGACATTTCTATATGCCAAGTTATACCCCTGGCATGTTATACCAGACATATCACTCAGACAGTTGATTTTGGCCCCATGCAAGTGCAGTTTATTCGTCATTAAACATTGATTATGTGCATTTCGCCTTTAGCGCTGACGTGAATGGCTTAACCGCTGATCACATTCGAAGGCTGCGGAACTCACCCACACAAAATGGAACCGATTCCATTCTATCATTTTACGCAGTTTTACCAAGTAGTAATGGTTCATTACCTAGCAGTGTCTTAGCAACCATATTTACGTCACAACAAGACAACATTCTCTCCGTGAACAGCGAACTTGAAGATCCAGGCGAAAGCATATCAAGTAGTGAAACTCCAACTCTTACCCCTACCCAAACCCAAAACAGAGTGGCAATAACAATTTTCAACCTCAAGTCTGGAAAGGTGAGTGGAAACATGTCTAAAGTGATAAGAATTTAGCTAGCTGACCACTGACTTTCCTTTCTTCGAGTTATCATGTTGAGATAGTATAACTATTCGAAGATTACACTGATTGCAGGAACCACTGAGTATTTTCATAAAATACAATACAACAGTAACTCCGAATAAAGTAAGCATTTTGATTCAACGTTTCGACTTTATTTAGTTGCATTCCTGATGATGACTAAATAAAGTCGAAACATTGAATCAAAATGCTTACTTTATTTGGAGTTACCGTTGTATTGTAAGATTACACCACCTGAGGTTGTTTGTGCAGGTTACGTGAAAGCATGCATTTAGCTAGGGTACTGCGAATTAATCCAGATGCACAATATTTTTATCGACTAAACAGCATGTTCATGCGTACGTTTTTTAATATTATCAAAAGAATAATAAAAACACACTAACATGATAATCTTCAAGAAAATGAAGTAACTAAGATCCTTATATTATAACAGCGAAAGTTATCTCATGATAATTCACAAGTTTTTACACCGTCCATAATTGGACCTAAGGCAAAAGATAAGCAAGTATTTAAAGCTGCACTTGACCTTCTATATAGCAAAATCGGCAATTGATTGCAGTTTCAGAGCGTGATCGTACACACTACTAACATAACGACATTGATGTTATTATCTTTACCGTATATCTACTTAGTGCATGACTGTGTGTTTTTGATCAATCTAAAATGATTGTCATGATTTCGTAAATATTTTTCTTGATTTTACACAATAACCAATTAAATTAACAACAAAATATAAATTTAGTGAATACTAAATTATAAATAACCCTCGACATACGGAGGATGGGCTAGTATGGGCTGCAACATGTACTGAGGATTTTGGTCAATTTTTGTTTTAACATTATTTTTGTCTTTAATTATTTTCTAGCTTAATACGTTGGTTGTTGTCGATATTAGAGTAACTATAGCTGCGAAGATGAACATTTTCTGCTTCAGTACATCTGGTGATGTATGTGGCCTTATAGTCACTAGGTAAGTTACTAATTCAAACAATATACTCATTTATTGTTTCAAAGCCATTCACTAGAGTCCCAATATAGTTTTGTTCTTATAACATTTACAATTGTGAATGAAGAGGAAAATTGCTTTCTATGTGACGCAAAGCGGAATGCTACAGTTTGTATTGTTTTGTGCAAAGCTCCTGTGACCCTTTGCACGAATGTTATGGACTGCAAGTCATTTCGTGTTTCAAAAATAGGTTGATGTAGATTGGATATTCAGGGGTTTTTTTCAGAAATATTCCCAAATGTACAAACAAGCCTGTCAGGAAGAGTGCTTTGAATTTTAGGTTAACCATGGGTTAGAGCTAATCGGCTTTGGAACAACCGGCCCCTGTGGTTCTGCGACGTTCGCCCAACATAAATTGTGTAAATTATCAACAAGACCAGGCGTTCCGACTTACTTTATCCAACATTAGAGACACTGTAACAAAATTTAGACTTTTCTCCTGTCTATGATCTCGGCTTACGCATTCCAGTCGGGATTTCAAAGACAATCGGCAGGCTAGCGCGCTTGTTCATATGAACGCGAAAGTTTTGTCGTAAAATTACTACGAGAGGAGATCACAAGTAGGGAAACTGGTCCTTTATCATTCTCCTCCCATCTATTGATGTTTAAACACATTTCGTCAGGTTTGCTTTCAGCAGATCCTTCTTTTCTCCACCCATCGTCCCTTGTCATCTTTTTATCTTTGAGAGTAAACCTGCTTTACCATTCTGCTGTCATCATTCTGACCACATGATCAATATTATGCTATACCGTAGCTGCTTGTGTGCCTTAGCTTTCTAACTTGTCTTATTCTTAATTATTTTAGCCGCAGGAAGAAAAGAGCTGTTGGGTATGTGGATATTAAATTATAATGATTAAAATTTTAAATAAATTAGTTATGTGGCTGTTTTACGACGCAGTAATTTTGTTCCTATCCGTTGCGTGCGAGCACTTGTGTGCAAATATTTAATTAACTGTTCTCCACTTAATTAACATGCTGCCTGTTATTAGACTTCGCGTTTTACTTTTTGTTTTTTGGTTTTTATTTGCTTTGTCTTCTTTGTGTTTCTGTTTTGTGGATGGGTGAGTAGGTATATTGGCTTTAAACTTGTTTAATTAATTAGGCCACAATGGTTGGTACAAACTGTTGTGGTGTCCTGAACTTGTTTAGCTTTTTTTTATGTTTGTCTTCGATATTCAAATGTGTATAGACATGTATAGACAACGTTAATTTTTAGTCTCTAAGCGATGCCTTATAATTAACATATTTCTAAAATAATTCATGAGATAATTACCCAATTAATTTCTTAAAGTCTCCTCACATGACAACCCCTTTATTACCAAATAAAGACCTCACCGTACTGATAATTTATGCTCATTTATTATATAAAGTATTGTGCTTTATGTACTATTTAAAAAACGAGCAGGAGTGTTTTATTAGGTTTAAAGCCACGAGCGCGCAGCGCGAGTGGCTTTAGACCTAATAAAACACGACCCGCGAGTTTTTTAAATGACGTATGCATAATAAGTCAAATCTTTATATAAAAATCTTTATATAAAAATCTTTATATAAAAATCTTTATATAAAAATCTTTATATAAAAATCTTTATATAGTTTGCATAACAATGGTATTTTGTTAAAGTGTTCTTTAGCTGGTATAAAGACGTATGCACGTGATTAATTTCTTACTCAAGATTGGATAATTGCTTCATGAATTATTAATGAGTTTTTGAAAGAGATTTCGAGCACTGATAAAAGTGATAATCTCACATGTGAGATTATTTATGATAATCTCACATGTGAAAATTATCGCTTTTCAATTATCGCTTTTCTGTAAAAATTATCGCTTTTCAAAGACTATTTTTTATATAATAAACAGAAAAATACATGGGTGCTTGGAAATACCAGATTTATTTCTCGTGTTGAACATGATATCTCACTCATTCGCTGCGCTCACTCGTGAGATATCATGTGCAACATTCGAAATAAATCTGGTATTTCCACGCATCCATGTATTATTCTCTATATAAACACGTGTACTTTTATCATGTGTAAAGTACATGTGCACAGGGTTTATTTTAAGAAAAGTTTAGAACTGCACATATTAGGGATGTTACGAAGCATCACGTGTTTGACTGGGGGGTCAAAGGGTGTTTGGCTGGGGGTCAAAGGATTTTTATCTACAGTATATTTAACGTTGTAAATTTATAGTTAACGTTGCATATAATGATAGACTCTTAATTTATAGTGTATAAGTGGCAGAATAAAGATGTGGTTGGGTGGGGCCAGACAAACTCGATTGTTTCACCCAACCACCCACCAAATCTGTTTCAAAACATGTAACTGGGAATCATGAATACTCAATATATAATAACCTTGGGCAGCAAAGAATATTAGGTTCTCCCAATCTAATCTCTTTTGGATAGCTTCGCTCGCCCCAATTTTACCTCCTGTTTCATTACCCCAGCACATATGTGATTTGTGATGAAAGTATGAGGATCTGATGGTCCTCTGCCAGAAAACATTTAGATTTTTGATGCTCAATGACAGCATTTCTGGGATCTGGAGCATCCACAAGGAAAACGAGTAAATGAGAAGATTGTTTTGAGGTTATATTTTTGTTAATTTGGTGACTGCACATTTGTGTTTTAAGAACTGCGCAAATGGGTTTAGAATTGCACATTTTGTGTAGAACTGCACGTTAAAATAAACCCTGCATGTGCATGGCCTATATAGTGAGCTTTCATTAGTAGGGATACAACTACCTGAAATATATATGGAAAATTTCCATATATTTTTCAGGTAGTTGCATCCCTACCAACGCAAGCTTGTTATACAATATAACTGGCACTACCTAATACTTATACACTGGCACAGACAGTTCAAGGTCTATATATAGTGGTCTATGTATTACACCATGTGCGCCAGAGCGCAGAATGCTACAATTTACCTCCAACATATTTTTCTTATATGATTTTGGGAGTATATCAGGTTTACGTCATTTACAAACCTCGTGACCTGGCTTTATCGGCGCGTAATGCCGCTCGCCTTCGGCTTGCGTCTTTACGCACGTATAAAGCCCTGTTACCGTGGGTTTGTAAATATTACAAATGAATAAAAAATCCATATTGCTGTTCATGACACGTAAATATATATTGTATATTAATTGCTAATTAGCGACATTGCATAAAGTCGAGGAAAATGTCGCAGTGTATATTTGTTTTTTGACAGGTTTTCCAAATGCTACTTAAAATCACACGCTGACATTGTATTAAATTCAAAGTACATTAATTTTATGAAAGATGCATGGGGGGTAGGAGTGGGCTTCAAAACATTTTACTTACGTTTTTTCCCCCACAGCGACCAATTTAGCCAAAATGATGTCCTAGTAGATGGAAGCTCTGTAATGGATGCAGGGAATAACACAGTATTGGCTGTCGTCGTCAATCAACCGGAACAGATACTCCAGTAGAAGGCAATGTTGTCGAAGATGCTTTACATCAGACTATTGAAGAAGATGGTCAGACACAAATTTCCAATCTTACCCTAGGAGTTGTCAATGTACCTGCAGTTTCAGACAATCAGCGTGATAACGCGATCAGTCTTCGTTTAACCGGCACCCAACCTAGTGAGGTTAGATTTGTGTTCATGACGAGCAGGAAAAAAATTAATGGACATCATATAACTTAAATTTATAACTTTTGGGGGAAAGTACTTTCGATTGAAACTTTTCTCTTTACCGTGTATTTCCTCCTAATACTAAACTAAGATTTAATTTATAATGTATTTGTAGTGGACGCTCCAACAAGATATATCATTCCGAAATAACATGTCTGAAGCAATCGTCCAGTTCTGTGGTCAGAGTGATGCACGATTGGCTTCGTGCAATCTCACACGGTATGTCAATAATGAAGATACAGTATGTTACAATAGAAGGTTCTACATGACATCACTATCATGCATGATTTTATATGTTATAATACCACGAATACATATAATGTAACAATATACTTCTCTATTTGTCTCGGGCCTGCTCTCACTTATCGTACAGCATGAAATTAAAGAAATCATATTCCTCTACAAAATGTATAAATACGGGATGTACTGTACGAACTTGACATCAATCAGTAGGCCCTACAGTATATAACTCAACCTCTTCACCTCTCCACTTGTTCCAGTTCCGGTGATCTTCGTCCAAACCTGTGCAACACCTCCCTCTTTTATTAACAGAATTGTATTTTTATGGAACAATTTTTAACGTCTGATATCAAATCATCTTCGTCGGTCGCCATACTTAAATCCAAACTATATATATTTTACACTAAAAAGCTGAACAGTACCTTTGATGTACACAGTCCTAGAACATGGAAAACTGTATGCAGTAAATGTCGTTCTTTACATACATACTGCTGTTCATAGACGTAATTACAATTGTTGTATGTCCTAATGTTTATGTATATAATATGTATTCTTGTAATACCTATAAGTAATTATGTAATGTAAGTTTTTGGTGGGACTTAATTAGGGACTCACGTCCTGTTGTCCTTACCATCAGTCATTTGATTGTAAAGTTAATAAAAAATAAATAAAAAATAGGAGGTAGATTTTTGGTGGACTATACAGGTTTACAAACTAGCACAATTCAGAGCTGACGTTTCGACCAGCCAATGAAGCTAATGAAATTCAATGAAAACAATTTATTCTTCGATCAAATCCTCCAAGACCTTTTATATAAAAGTCATATAGACCTTAATAACACGAACGTGATCGAATGATACAAAGATAGTGCCTTTAATTAAATACTAAAGCTCAACATGGAAACTAAAATCGTTTAGTCCATCAGTTAATGTTGATATTCGTTCTGCATGGGTGTTGTTGTAGTGGTACCTTCATTGACTAAACACGTTTTCTGTTAATTATAGGGGTCAACTGAACGACATTGACTTCCAGAATATCCAGATTTTGCCCAATTCTCCCACGCAAGACGGCGACGATTCAATTCTGTCATTCTTTGTTAATCTACCAGGTGGAGCAACAATGCCCTCAGATCTTTTGAACATTATTTACAGTTCGTCACCAAATGTCATATCACAACCTACTGTACTAAATACGACTATGAGCCAAAATCCTTCCCTGACAGGAGGTCAAATTGAAAATCTTGTACCACTCACAGTAAATGGACGCGAACCAACACAGGTAATACACGTTTTTTCATTCCATGTGTCCGGCTAAAAGATTGCTTAATGACAATTGTATGCTTCTTTTAAGTTTTAAGTAATGTGATACGTCGCATATTATTTTAAAAGTAGAGTATAAATTGCCATAAATCTGTAGAGCATTCCGTCGCCCCGGGGACTGAAATTTTTCACCTACCCAATCATTCTCCATCCCGTTTGAAGGTGGAAATGCTTTTCAAGCAATTACAGTGAGTTGCCATTTAGTAATAAAAACTTGCGGATGCAGACAGATGATTATAAATAGGTGAATTTGAAAAATTAACAACTTTGAACTGAAAGGTGAAAACAAATGCCGAACATCACCGTATTTATTCGTTTAATTAAACGTCGCCCCGATTAAGCAACGCTTATAATGAAAAAAAATTCCGTTATTTAATTTATGTAGTGAGTCCCTCTCTCTAATAAACTCCCTCCTTTTAAGATCAAGAAATTTATTCATTAAGCGTCGGAAATTTTATTTACAGCATACATTTATGTTTAAAGTGAGTATATTTCAATGCTCTCTTATCTCACATGCGTACGTCTGTTTCACCTCAAAACAGACGTACTGGCTTGGGACGAGCCGACGAGAACTTGTTGTGGGCGACTGCCATGATGGGCCTCTAAAATTAAAACATTGGAAAATATAAAAATATATAGACTTTTATTTTGAAAATCAAGATTAAGATATTACAATGTATATTTTAAAAATCTAAATTTACGAAAATGTCACCAAAAAATGTAACAAATTATGGTACATTAAATCGAATTATACTGAAAAATGGTATGTCCGGAAATTTTTTTGCTCTACTCCCCTCTCGCCAACAATTGTTTGGGAAAAGAGATTAATTAGCGACTGAAATGTTTCATGTTTGATCAGTAACAAGCCCCTCCCCCCCCCCACCCAAGTCTTGATCCATCCGTCACCGGGCCTGGGCCCCATCAGATGTTGCTCATTCGACGTCTTTTCAAGACCCCAGCACATGCCTGCCTCGAAACTTCAGAACGAAAACAGCTATTGATCCAGACAGGATTTCTGACAAAATGTTTATCAGCAAACTGTTGGGAATTTTCTGATTTGTTTTAATTAACAGGATCTTTTGGCTTTGCGAAAATATGGCTATGCAATAGTTCCATACATTCGAGGTGTCACAGAACCAATCAAGAGAATCTTAAGTAATTGTAATATTAAGGTTGCCTTAAAACCCTATTTGACTTTAGGCCATATTTTCGCAAAGCCAAAAGATCCTGTTAAAACAAATCAGAAAACTCATGCTGTATATTCTATACAAAACAACGGTAACTCCGAAAATAAACATTTTAATATTCTAGCTTTCGACTAAGATTCAGTCATCATCAGGAATGATGATGACTGATGATGACTGAATCCTAGTCGAAAGCTAGAATATTAAAATGTTTATTTTCGGAGTTACCGTTGTTTTATATTTTATTAAAATACTCAGTGGTTCCCGTAATATTCTATATCTTGCGGTGACTGAGTGCGAGAAAGAGTATTTGGATCAGTCTAAACGCCAGTTTGGTACACGGCTAAAAGAACATCAAAAGGCTGTTTCAACTTTAGACAAGGGAAAATCGGCTTTAGCAGAACATGTATGTGACACCAAACACGAGATTGCGTGGGAAAGCTCTACAGTAATTACCATAAACAATCGCTATGGTCAAAGACTATGTCCATAGAAGCGTGGCATATAAATATGAGTAGTCATGCTTTGAATAGGAATGACGGTGCCTATTTGCCAGGGGCCGGTTGTTCAAAAGACGATTAGCTTAATCCTAGGTTAACCTAAAATTGAAAGCAAACATCCCGACAGCTTGGTTATAAACTTGGAAATATTTCTTCAGAAATCTTGTCTGGACCAATGAGAGTTTTCTTCTCTGAAGTATTGAAACAAATAGATGTGCAGAAATGCATAAACTAAAACAGCAGGTTAAAATTTAACCCAGGATTAGCGCTAATCGTGCTTTGAACAACCGGCCCCAGAGGAATACATGCATCTCATTTGGCAGGTGACGTCATTCCTTGGGTATTTAAGAAGCCACGATTGCAACTTTAGATCATCCCTGATGAAGACACCAGACTGGAGTGTCAAAACGTTGGGTCTTGATTAAAATTCGATTGGGCTTTGTAATCATTTATTTAAACCAGAGTAGCGAGCGAAACATGATTGATATATCTGGACAACAAACTTTAAAACTGTTGGGAAGTTTGCTTTGAATTTTAGATTAAATTATACATTTAAGCTAACCTGTTTCTGAACAACTGTGTGTCCATTTTTTTTGCAATATGTAATAAATAATTGCGTTTGTAATTTGCCGACTCCGCCCACCAACATTTTGTGGATTTGATTTTCATATAGTAGAAATGTACCAGAACTAATAATTTATCTCTCCCATTCTTCTGTTTCCTTCAAGTTGTTACTTGCGCATCTGACAATTAAATGGTTATATTGCATGTATATTAATTAAAAATGGTTATATATCTTATCAATAAACAAATTATATTATTATGTCTTTTAATGGCAGGATATTAGGTTGGATGTTCAAACTACAATTGCAAACAGGTTGAATGCATATTGTCGCAACAATTCTGGGGCTGCAATTTGTCCCACTAATGGGTATGTTTGTGCAAAGTCTTATTATAAATTTTATATTAATGCCCAGCCGGCTTGTTAGCGCCGTTCCGGGCGATAGCCTGGGGCGAAGATACCACTTTTGCTCCCCCGAGTATATGGAGGTGTACGTGTATTTGCGCCCGGGTATATGAAGGTACCATTTCAGAAGAACGGAAATACAGCATTATTTTTCAAATATCAAAATTTGTTCACTTTAAAAAGCTGTAGTCAACCTTTGATAACAATACTCATTGTCTAGGCGAATAAACCATGGCAACAAAGGAATATTGGGTAATTTGTTGATCCAAAGTTTGGAATGCTAAACTAAAAAATGACTCACGATATTGTCGTATATTTCTTGGCTATTTTTCACTTGTTTCTCATCCACATTCGAAATTCTTTGCTTTAATTCCCAAGATCAACGACATTATATAAATTCAACTAGGAATAATTTGATATTTAATTTTACTTCATCGAAATAGACTTTAAAGATTTTAAACCTACTTTAAATTCAAACTTTACATCTCGCTTATGCCAAAATTCATGTTAACATATCATGAATATAATTAACTTTAATATTTGTAGTATCGAACTCGTCGTTTCTAAGCCTCATTTTGAATTATTTCTTGGAATTAACAACGACCACAAGTGTTTTAAAATAAAACAACTTTATTGTTTGCAATAAAAATAAAGTTGTTTTATTCTTTAAGCATTTGTGGTTGTTGTTAATTCCAAGAAATAATTAAACTTATTTGGTTGCAATCGGTAATAACAACTTCTCTTCAAAATAAACTTATTCAAGTTTACTGTGATATCAAAAAGGGATTTCATTTTTAACAATACGTGTTCGGTAATGACATGCATATATTTCTTTATCAGAGCCTTCACCAAAGATGATGTTCTTGTCCAAATTGATCCCGCTTCTGACAGTGTTAGTTTCGTCGTTCTTGATCCCCAGACAGGATCAACAGTTCCAGCCAGTGGTGTACAAAATGCAATCAGTGGAGAATTTTTGTCCGACCTTCTCGACTTACAATTTACAGTGCCACTACCACAGGAAAATATTGATAACGCAATCAATGTCGTATTGAAAGATTTCCAAGCAGATCAGGTTTGTTTTTCCATGTACTTATAATTGCAAGCACGTCACCAGAGTCTTGGAAATCTTCTTATTAGGATGTTTTACCATGACCAGACATACTGTACAATCTATTGATGTTAATTAAAATTTTGAGTCGTAAAGGGCTCGTGTTATTACAATTTAAAAATGTACCGCCAATAGACTTCTCGTGGAAATTACAGTGCGTCTACAGTAAGTGGGGCCACTTAGAGAACACTAACCAATCACATTGCAGAACAAAAATAGAAAAAATCAACAAACGGCGCATTATAGCCAATCAGCATTGGGCCAAAAACAATTTTAACAAATAAAAGAATGTCAAACGGTAAAAATAGACTTGTAAAAGTAAACACTGCAGTTAATGGCTTCCTGAATCTTTCTTTTGATTGGACGAGCTTTAGTTTGATTAGATTTTTCTTTTTGTTCTGCACTGCGATTGGTCAGTGTTCTCTAAGTGGCCCCACTTACTGTAGACGCACTGTGATTGAATTGGTCATGCATAATGATAGGCTGAGCTAACTGAATTCTAAAATGCTCTATTTATATATAGTTTATGTTAACTGTGTAAATTATATAATTATATTTGTGACTCCTCATGCAGTTGTTGTCGAATTACGAAATGAAGGGTAATTAATTATTGTAAATTTTTGTGTAAGTTCTTTTGAGTACAGCGTGATTATTATTATTTAAAACGGCAATATAGAAAGTACACGTACAATTCGACTAAATTGTACTTCAAATTTTCTATGAATTTATTATAGTTCAACTATTTACTAATTTGCTATTTATGTAGTGGTCTTTCCGAGGTGCATCGTTTCGGCGGAACATGTCAGAGGAAATCAAAGCATTCTGTAACATGTCAACGTACCATCGTGATATCTGTAACATTTCAGAGTAAGTCCTTCAAGCACAATTTGATTGTATATCATGATCGTATTGCAAGATTTGTAGGTGGTAGTCTATAGCATAGACTTGCTCCAAGACGCTCAAGTTGGCTTAAAATTTCATCACAGCTTGAAAGAGCATCGCAAAGTTAGTAATATAAGTTTGCCGTTTTTCAGTCATTTTGCATTACAAACGGGAAATTGATAATCAGATGATGAAACTGATTATCAATTTCCCGTTTGTAATGCAAAATGACTGCAAAACGGCAAATTTTGCAAGGCTATATTATCCGCATTTTACAACATTTCGCAACGAAACTTCGGAATATTACTAATTTTGTGATGCTCTTGCAAGCTGTGATGAAATTTTAGTCCAGGCATATCTAGATCAAAAATTCACTCATGAGGGAAAAGGTCTATTCGAAAGAGATTTGGAGCAAGTCTAAGGCTAGCACGGTGGTATAATGCCGACCGGCTACCGTATAATAGGGTATAGATTCCGATACTACTATTTGAAAGTAATTACATATTTTTAATCTGAACCATAGTTTGACGTACATGGGTTTTCAATTGCATGGCCCAAGTTTCGAAATTTTTTTCAATTTTTATTTTATATTATAATTCACTTCTTTACCACGACTACTAATATTATAATTTGAGATCGGCGACAATCACCTCTCCAGTAAATTTTCTCTCAAGTTGTTTGCTTAGCGCTTATAGAGACATTTCTATACAGACATTTTATAGCAGCCATACCACTCAGACAGTTGACTTTGGCCCCAAGTGCAGTTTACTCACAGATTAAACATTGATTATGTGCATTTCGCCTTTAGCGCTGACTTGAATGGCTTTACCTCTGATCACATTCGAAGACTGCCGAACTCACCCACACAAAATGGAACCGATTCTATTCTATCCTTTTACGCACTTTTACCAAGTGGTAGTGGTCTATTACCCAGCAGTGTCTTAGCAACCGTATTTACGTCACACCAAGACAAGATTCTCTCCGGCGTGGACAGTGAACTTCAAGAACCAGGAGTTAGCATAGCAAGCACTGAAACTCCAGCTCTTACCCCCACCCAAACCCAAAACATAGTGCTAATAATAATTTTCAACTTCAGGTCTGGAAAGGTGAGTAGAATAATGTCTAAAGCGATACAAATTTAGCTAGCTAACCACTCACCTTCCTTTTTTGAAATTATCATTTTGAGTTAGTATTAACTGTATATTTGAACATTACACTGCCTGAGTTGTTGTTTGTGCAGTTTATATGAAAACATCCATTTAGCTAGGGTGTTGGGGAATTAATTCAGATTTATATGATTTTCTTGTACAATGTTATTAATCGAGTCCTGATCGACTATAGCATGTTCATGCGTACGTTTTTCAAGGAATAATAAAAACGCACTAACATGATAATCTTTAAGGAAATGAAGTAAGATCTTTATATTACAACAACCAAGTTTTACTGGAAAGTTATATTTCATGATAACTGTGCATGATAACATGTAACTATTTAGAGGTGCACGTCACCTTCTATAGCAAAACTTGCAATTGATTTCAGTTTTAGTGCTTGATCGTACACACTATCAACATACCAATATTGTTGTCATTCTCTATAGCTTATGTACTATTTAAAACATGGGCAGCAGTGCTGTATCCGACCTCGTACCCAGGGTTCTCTTTGTGCTGGACGGCCAGCACAAAGAGAACCCTGGGTACGAGGTTGTGTTTTATCATGAGAGATAAAGATACGGGGCGAAGCTGAGTATCTTTAAATCTGATAAAACAAGCACTGCGAATGACTTTAAATTGCTTCAAAAACGAAGTAGTTTTCACAAAATACGTTGTGTAAGTCGAGAAAATCAAATCAAGGGAAATCTCTATCAGATGTAAAGATACGACTTTCCTCATGAATTATTAATGACTGTACGATTTTATTAATCTAAAATAATTTCATGCATGATTTTGTGAAAGATTCCCGTGCTTTTGCACAATAAACAATAAATAACAATTCATAACAAATAATAGTAAATACTAATAACTTACTGACCAAGAGTGAGGGAAAGTAATCAACATCGGTCTTGCTGTATTGACCTCGCGCTATCGCTTATTTGGCCAATACAGCAAGACCGCCGAGGTTGGATATTTTCCCGTACTGCCCGAACGGTTGAAGTCAGTAAGTTTTTTATTATATGGCATTGTACGTTTGTAAGAAATGGGAAGAAAAGTCACGCGAGTAAAGTACAAAGTCCGAAACGTTTGCAAAAAAAAAACAATTGTAAAAAATGCTCGCTTGAGTCTTGGTTAGTAAAACTACTCCACAGCAAATTTTATAGAATACTAACACAGTTTGGATAGTATCTGCGAGGTATTTCGTCATTCAATCAAAGACAACAAAATAAATATGAAAACAATAAAATTAATAAACAGCATCGACAAGTCCGTTTTCACTGATGTACGAGTCAATTCCGGGGTCAAATGCCCGACAGAGCGGGAATGTTTTCGCGTCAAATTCCCGTCTATGCAGGAATGCGGAAAAATACTGCCTCGTCAGCAGCCAATCAAATTGCGCGATTTATCTGGCAAAACAAATGCTTGCCATATAATAATACATATGATTATAAATAATTCTCGACATAGGGAGGAAGGGCTGCAATAAGTACTGGGAATTTTGGTCATTTTTTGTTTTAACGTTTTGCCTTTAATTATTTCCCAGGTTAATACGTTGGTAGTTGTCGATCTTAGAGTAACTGTAGCTGCGAAGATGAATATTTTCTGCTTCAGTACACCTGGAGATGTATGCAACCTTACAGTCAATGCGTAAGTTTAATTACTAATTCAATCAATATACTCATTTATTGTTTTAAAGTCATTCACGAGAGTTCCAGTATATTGGTTTCGTGCTCATAACATTTACAATTGTGAATTGGGGAATGAGGAGGAAAACTGCTTTCGAAGAATGCAAAGCGGAATGCTACATGTTGCGGGATATTTTTTGTGCACAAGTCCTGCATGCGACCTTTTGTACTAACTTTATGGACTGCAAGACATTACGTGATTCAACTACAGGTTGATAGTGATGGGATATTCAGAGCCGGACGGTTGTTCAGAAATATTTCCAAATGTAGAAACAAGCCTTTTCGGAAGTTACTGTGCTTTGAATTTTGGTAACACCTAGAGTTAAGCCCTGTATATCTGCGACGTTCGCCCAACATAAATATTGTGTATATTATCAAATTCAAATTTATATTTTAGTCACAACAACAGGCGTTAGAGAAATTGTACGCATTCTATATCTATTATATCGGCTGTGATTGATTCAGATTTCTTCAAGTTAGCTATCAGCATGCATGTCCTTTTTTTCTCCACAAATGCATCGTCTCTTGCCATCTCTTATCTCGGAAAGTAAATTCTTCTTGAGCAGTCTGCAGTTGTCGCCCATTATAACAATATGACCGATATTGTGCTATACTGTAGTTGTTTATATACCTTTCTCACATGCTTATTCTCATTTTAGCCGCAGGAAGAAGAGAGAAGTTAGGTATGTGCATGGATATTGATTTCATTTACTAATACAACAATAACGATTAAAAATTCTGAAATAAATTAGTTATCTGGTTGTGAGCACTTGTACAAATATTTAATTAACTATTCAGCCGACTTAATTTTAATAAGAGTAGAAATGATGAAGATGGTTATGTTCAAGTTTTGGGTCCTAGCTCATGCTAGCGCGCTAACATGCTGCTATTGGACTTTGAGTTTCCTTTTTTGTTTTCTTTCGTTTTGTTTTTTAGGCGGTTTTGTTTGTTTTGTCTTCTTTGTATGTGTTTGTGTGTATTTTGTGGATATATTAGTGGGTGTGTTGGTTTTTAAAATTTTTATTTCTATCATCTTTTTAAACTTCTAGTAATCAATTATTAATTAAGAGCCCAAAGTAATTGGTATCAACTGTTGTGGTGTTCCGGCCTTGTTTTTGTGCGTATATTGACCACGTTAATTTTTAGCCTCTATGCGAAGTTTTATAAAAATATAAATGAATAAAAAAATCAAATTGCTCTTCATGGAGCGTAAATATATGCTGTATAGCCTATACGTTGCTACAGTATTTAGTGTATAATTGCATAAAATTGAGGAAAACGTATAGGAGAATATGTGTTTTGACAATTTTCCCAAATACTAATATTAAAATCATACACTGACATTGTATTATTTCCCGTTAAATTCAAAGTAGCCAGGAGTGGCCTTCAAAATATTTCATCGAAGTTTTTTCCTTACAGCGACCAATTTAGCCAAAATGATGTCATAGTCGATGGAAGCTCTGTAATGGATGTTCGGGATAACACAGTATTGGGTATCGCCGTCAATCAACCAGGAACAGATACTCCAGTAGAAGGCAGTGTTGTTGGAGATGCTTTACATCATACTCTTCAAGAAGATGGTCAGTCACAAATATCCAATCTTACCCTTGGAGTTGTCAATGCACCTACAGTTTCAGACAATCAACGCGATAACGCGATCAGTGTTCGTTTAACCGGTACCCAACCTAGTGAGGTGAGATTTGTGTTCACGGAAATTGATGAAAATCATAACGGTCCTAACTCAAATGTAACTGATTTGGGAAAATTATTGGGTCATGATTTCGATCGATTAAAACTTTTCTCTATACCGTGTATTTCTTCCAAATACTAATTTAAAAATAAGATTTAATTTATAATGTATTTGTATAGTGGACGCTGCAACAAGATATATCATTCCGAAACAACATGTCTGAAGCAATCGTCCGGTTTTGTGGCCAGACTAATGCACGATTGACCTCGTGCAATCTCACACGGTATGTTAATAATGAAATATACTACAATAGAAGGTTATACATTACATCACGATCATGATTTTATGTTTTTGAATTTATAATAGCAGGATTATATATTATGTAATAATAAAAGTGAATAGACGAGGTGATGGACTATACAGAGTTACAAATTGGCACAATTAGCACTGAGGTTTTTGATGGACTATACAGAGTTACAAATTAGCACAATCCAGAGCGGATGTTTCGCCCAGTAAATGATGCTAAACATACTAGTGTTAAAGAAATTCAATTGGAACAATTTATTCTAGGATCGAATCCTCCTAGACCTTATAGATAAAAATTACATAGACGACATATATAATATGAGGTAGGCCTAATCGAATGATAGGCCTATAAAGATTGCGTCATTAAATAACTCTCAACATGGAGAATAAAGTCGTTTAGTATAGGTAATCACACGGGAAGGAGTGCAATTAACAATTAACACTACGAGTGATATTTGAAAAATGTGCCAAGATTGCACGAGCCGCCGAGGCGAGT
The DNA here is from genome assembly GCA_902702795.2 of Paramuricea clavata. Lineage (NCBI taxonomy): Eukaryota > Metazoa > Cnidaria > Anthozoa > Malacalcyonacea > Plexauridae > Paramuricea > Paramuricea clavata. Next base: position 13,609 of record CACRXK020001221.1, on the reverse strand, counting down.
GCAATTTGGCACATTTTTCAAATATCACGAGTAGTGTTAATCATTAATTGCACGACTTGCCCGTGTGATTATTTATTTATTATATGCATGACAAAATCGATTTCTTTATATTTCAACTGCATTTTGTCAACAGTTTTTAATTCTTTTGTAAGCAATTTGGTATAAACATACTTGGGAATTGATTATAAACTCATAAAGGCACATAACTTAAACTTAGAACACAAGATTCAAACTCAAACAACATATTTTAGACTAAGAAAATCTTTATAAATTGTATTTCGATCAAACTTACATAGTCACGTTTCGCTGCATCCCGCCAAGATTATTTCTTAAGACTGTTTCCAGGTATTTTCCACAGGCTCTTTTTGCCATACAATGTTTCTTAAACTCATTCTTGTGCCAAAATTCAGTTAAATTGTCCACATTTGTTATAGAAATCTTATCTAAATTTCGCCGCCATATTGGATTTTGTTGTTTTGATTTCCCGCTCCCCCCAGCCATCACGAAAATCATTAATTGCACTCCTGGAGAGTGCAATTAATGAAATAATTGCACTCCTCTTAACCAATCAGATTGCAGTAATTTTGTCGATATTCTTCTGCATGCACGGGTGTCGTGGTAGTGGTACCTCCATTGATTAAAAACGTTTTCGTTTAATTACAGAGATCAACTGAACGACATTGATTTCCAGAATATCCAGATTTTGCCCAATTCTCCCACACAAGATGGCGGCGATTCAATTCTGTCATTTTTTGTTAATTTACCAAGCGGAGCAACTATGCCCTCGGATCTTTTGAATACTATTTACAGTTCATCACCAAATGTCATATCACAACCTACTGTACTAAATACGACTATGAGTCAAAATCCTGTCCTGACAGCTGATCAAACTGAAAACCTTGTACAACTTACAGTAAATGGACTCAATTCAACACAGGTATACCGGGGTTTTTTTATCAAATACGTGTCTACGAAAAATTGCTTATGCTTCATTTAGATACGATGCATATTTAATCATCTGTCTCCATCCCGAGTTTTGATTATTAGATGGCAACTCACTGTAGTTACTTGAAAAGCATTTGCGCCTTCAAATGGATTGAGTACGATAATTGTGTGAGTGAATAATTTCAGTCCCCGGAGAAATTTCGATTTCTATACAGATTGATGGCAATTTATATTCTAGTTTTAAAATAAAATGAAATAACATAAAGATGAACTTGAAGAGTAACCAACCAGGCAGAAAATGGAATTTTGGTCGGACAGTGAAAACAAATGCTGAACATTACCGTATTTATTTGTTTAATTGAACGTCGCCCCGATTATAAGCAACGCTTTTAATGAAAACGTTATTTGTTATTAAACGTTATTTAAGTTATCTATTAAGTTCCCCTCTCCAATGAGCTCCCTCCTTTTAAGGTAAAGAAATTTATTAAGTTTAATATACTGTATGCTATCAACGAATAAATTCTCTTTTAATTGCAGGACGTCAGGTTGGATGTCCAAACTACAATTGCAAACAGATTGAATGCATATTGTCGGAACAATTCTGGGGCTGCAATTTGCCCTACTAATGGGTAGGTTTGTGAAAAGTCTTATTATAAGTTTTACATTAATCGCAAGCCAATGCGAGGCCGTTAGCGCCGTTCCGGTGCTGTAGCCTAGCTGGTGCGAAGAATGAAATTCCGCACGGGTATTTGCACCTGGGCATATAAAGGTACTAATTCCGCTCGGGTATTTGCACTCGTGTATGTTAAGGAACTAATTCAGAAGGACGCAAATACAGCATAATTGTCTCAAATTTCAAAATTTGTTAAATTTAAAAAGCTGGTCAATCTTTGACAACAATTACAATACTCATTGTCTATAGACAAAGAAACCATAGCAACAAAGGAATATTGGTTAATTTGTTGATCCAAGGTTGAATATCCTGATCTAAAAAATATCGCACGACGTTGCCGCATGTTTCGATGCTGTTTGTCATCTGTTTAATTTGTTACCTTGCACGTTCGAAATTCTTTGCTTTAATTCCCAAGATCACCACTGGTCCAACATTATAGATCCACTTGTGAATAATTGGTAATTAAATTCTACTTCATTGAAATAGACAATAATCGCGAACAAATGGCAACTGTATTGAAATTAGTTTAATACGCCGTTTTATGCCGTTTATTGGCAAGCAGTAACTTGATTTCAAACCTACTTCGAATTCAAAACTTCTATCTCGCTTATATTCTGTTGCAAGAAAGTTCAAATGTTACATACCAAATTTTAAGTTAATCTTGAATATAATTAAATTTATTCGGATGCAATAGGTAGTTTTCATTATATATTAAATCGAACAACGGAACTTTTTGCGGGGAATCGGAAAAAAATGTAAAAGTCTTTGACCTTATAGCAAAATCCGTTCAAAGTAAACTTATTCAAGTTGACTGTGCTATCAAAAAGGGATTTTATTCATAACAATATGTTCGGACTTTCCATAATTTATTTCTTTACCAGAACCTTCACCAAAGATGATGTTCTTGTCCAAATTGATCCTGCTACTAGCAGTGTCAGTTTCGTCGTTCTTGATCCCCACACAAGATCACCAGTTTCAGCCAGTGGTGTACAAGATGCTATTAGTGGAGAATTTACGTTCGACCTTCTTGGCCTAACATTTACAGTGCCTCAAAGCACAGGTGCGGGTGGCGATGATGAAGTGGATTGGCCTTTGATATTAGGATTATCCATTGGTGGAGCTTTATTGTTCCTCTTTGTGATTATGTCTATTATCATGTAAGTTAATATGATAAAATATACATGGAGAATATACTTAAAAATTTATTGTAGTATATGCTTGTGAATCTTTCTGAATTAGGGCTGCACTCCAGTAAAGCCATTTTCACACATGAAGGACGTATATAGGCCTACTTGAGAAAAATGTCTGTTTTAGTTATAAACTATTTAATAAATAATATAGACAGATGAGTTGGAGAGATATAAGCTTGTATATATGCCTGAAAATTAATTGTTTGTTTCCAACATAAATTCCAGTGGTGTGGTGAATACTTCCAAGACAACAAAATTTAAGGAGTATGGTTTTGAGAATGAGTCTGTTTACTCAGCACGTGGTTGGCAGTTTGACAGAGATTCACCATATAGTGGTTCACCGTTTGCTAGTATTGAGGCAATACCTGGATTTGATGAAGATGGCTTGCCTTCTGATGCTCGACCAACAGATACGCGTGTATAATCAACGAAACAGGGCTCGCCAATATAAATATATACACGCACATATAACCTTAATTAATACTGGATTGGAGAGGCCAAATATATCTTAAGTACATTTAGCTGAGTGTTTAAGGAGTATTAGCAACGTAAGCTATATGGAAGTCTACAATTCTTCACTTCATTTCTTTATTTACTTTCATTTAAACAATGGCATGCAGCAAGTTGTAATTTCATCATTCTTTTCGAATAAATGAAAAGTAAAACATGTCGATCAGGAAAATCATGTAATGCTATAATATACGTACACTGTTTATTTTCGTAAATGAAAGAACTGTTAAAATTGGAGAAATTGCCTAGCTTTTGTATAGATTTTTATTTCCACATTTCGGTTTTGAGATATTTCATTTTGTCTAATAAAGCAATCCAACCAAAACGACGTCATATAGGCATCTTTACATAATGGCAGGGCATTTTTGGTGAAAGTATTAATACATTGTTTTCATCCATCGCTGACGCCTCATTATTCATGTATATGCATGACTTGCACTGCTGCATGGCCAAGGAATATCTCCAAAATGAAATAGGAAAATAAGTTCGAAATAGTTGTTGATACAGGGTTCGAATTAAATATTTAAAAGTGAATAGCGAATTTCTACCCATTGACTCATGCAATAAAAAGTGAATAGCAAATTTCTACTATGCGATCACTGTGAAAAGGAATAAGGATTATTAAAATAAGCATTCGATCTTCAACCAGAAAGGCTGTTATAATAAGAAAGATTAAGCTGTCTTTATTTTTTTGGTAGTTGTAACTTGTAAGATTAACGACACAGAAAAGTGAGAAAACGACAATGTAAAATTAAATAATTCCAATTTCCAATTATCACCCGTAAAAATTCGCGCAATATCTAAAAGACTAGTTTAATGGGTGATTCCAGCTATAGACTAAATTGTGATCAAGGCAAGAAGAACGAAATCCAACATCACAGCTAGAAAGAGCATCTTAGAATGAGTAAAACTGCGAAGATTGGTTGCTAAATGTTGTAAAATGAAGAAAATATAGCCCTATGAAGTTCGCAAATTTTGTATATATCTGTATTGTGCGCTGTAAAAATAACCACTTTCGGCTGAAAAATGGTTATTTTTCCCGCGCGTAATGCAAGTATATACATAATTTGCAAACTTCACAGGGCTATATTTTCCTCATTGTACAACAATTCGCGACCAAACTTTGCAATTTTACTCATCCTAAGATGCGCTTTCCAGCTATGGTAATGGTTTCGTTCTTCTTGTCTAGATCAAAATTGGGTCATCATCTAGCTATACTATACTATCCAGGCTCGTGGTTGGTTGATTATAACAATGAAGAAAACTATAGAAATCGTCTTTCTAAAGAACAAGTCACAAACAATGATCATTTTTGTTTTGAACGCTAATCACAAAACATGATCATTTTAGACAAAATTTTGAGGGTTAAAAGACCTACCTAGAGCTGGAATCAAAGTTAGAGCAAATTACATGTAAAGTACAAACAAAATACTGTACATAAAGTAAATATGGCAAAGCTCAAAACATCGTACATCGCATACTACACATAATAAATTAAACTAGAAAGTTATTAAACAGTTTGATTTGAGTTTTAAACCCAAGTGATTGTGAAAATTCAAATGTGATTGTAGTTGCGTGAACAAGTAACATGACATTTGACCTTTCCTAAGTGGATTTTGACACATTTTTATACTGTCAGCCTATCATATTAAAACATTAAATCAAAGCACAGCTTGAGGCCATTAGGAAACGAAACAGAATTCTATTGTCTATTCAGAAATATCAGCGCAAATGAGAGAATGTTTCACCCTAAAATACACAAAGAATTGTTTGAAAACAAATGTTTCCAATGTTATCCGTTTCACTTTTTCACATGTGAAATCTTCTCAGGTTGAATAGTGATTTTTTTTTATATTACTGTATAGCAAAATGAGTAGCGAAATCCCAAAAACGGATAGCGAATCGCGATTCGCTATCTGTTAATTCGAACCCTGTGTTGATACTCCTAAAACATGTTTGCTTTTTATGATCATGAAAGATATACTCAACTCAGGATTTAACATATGAATAGAAGTAAAAATTAACGACGATATAGCTAGAAATAGATCATTGATTTTATCAATCTTCCCAAAAGCATCAAGTATATACAGTATTATTATTCTAAAATTATAGTTTTACGATAGATAAAATTATTTCTGTACTAGTATATTTTAGTGTCTGGTGACATTGTACCCGCGCGTCACTGTTTAGTTCAAAATATTTTCACTGACCCTATAATTATCTTAAAATTGGTAATGTTCAAAAACTTATCCAAAGTACAATCAATGTTTTCTTAATTCAAACAACCAAACATGCTTTAACTCGTATATACATTACAAATATAATTTCATGTTCAATAATTAATGAAAAAGCTCAAATAACACTGAATCTGTCGAATTATATTATTCCCGTAACGATCAATTAGTGATCCTAATTTTAATTGGACCCTGAAATATATTAAATTTTGTAAAGTTTATGCTGATTGGAAGCATCAAGATGTCTGAACGATCGATGATTATAATAACCCCGACAGCAAACAATCAGCAAATTCTTCTATTTTAATACTATATAGCACGCTCGGTTTCTCCATAAAAAAACGTCAATGACAATTGTTACAGGATAAAGTTGGAAACAAAAATATATATTCTTGGACATGTCGAAAAATGTGTTCTTCTTTCAATTCTACTTCATGATTCGCTACTAGGTTCGTGTAGACTGGAGACTGTAGTGTGAAGTTTTGGTCACATTTCAAACATATTTCAGGAAAGTTTTAATTATTAAGTATAATAATTAATAATGCGGTACATTCTCTTCTGCGTATGCCTACATTGGAGTATAATTCGGATAGAGTGGGTATTGCGGGAAAAGGTCAGGCAAACAAAAGAGGTTAACTCAATAAATGAACTAATATCATTTTAGTCAATTTACTGTCGACGATTCTGATTGGTTAAAAACCGATCGGCACAGTGTGCCGATTAAAGATTAATCGGCACGGATACGAGCACGCGTGGATCATGCGTGTATTTATTTTAAACAAAAAATGTCAACACAATAAACAAGTTATTAAAACAACTTGAAAATGTACATTTTCTGAGCTCTTATTTTACATTGAGCTCTTATTTATGCTTTCATAACGAAGAAAAAAGAAGAAATAAAGATTATTCACAGTTTTTACAGGTATGAATTGAAAATTAATGTCAGAAAGTGCTCTCAAAAATCGACCACATGCAGAGGCGCGTATATCGCTGTGCTCGCCTGAATACAAATACAATGTTTCTTATCATTGATTGCTCGTGTAAAATTGACTGTAAAATGATATTAATAGGTAACAAGACGCCTACTCAGGCGTTCACTCCGCCTGCCGGCCTGCGGAGAAAATGGGGACAATGTGGGGTGCGACGGGAAAGTGAAGCCAAATATAAGCATTCAAAGACAAGTTGGTGTTCATAGCATTCAAAGATAAGTTGGCATTCATGGCATTCAAGGTTAAGTTGGCATTCATTGCATTCAAAGTTAACTTGGCGTTCAAAGGAGCAATGGCATTTACACACTTCTTTGAATTTTCATAAGAAAGTGCCATAACCTATAAGAGACAGAAATAGGATATTAATTCTGACACACCAATTCTGTTTGGCCCATCATTGTAATAATAGAGGCCCAAAAAGCATGTTTGAGTGGCTTGGTAGGTATTCCTCCCAGAGTCCTAGTAGGGTTGAATTAAATACATTACACAACACATAGTATCTATTACTGTCATTCCAATTGAAGTGTTCCTCAAATATTGATTCAATGCATTACCTCGGGCTGACCAATTCATTTGATCAAGTTCCTCGAGATATTGATACAATTCCTAGTATAATTGTAAACTTCCTGTTGAATAGTTTGAATGCACCAATCACCTTTGTTGTTTGTGCAACTAACCAATCATAAATAGAAAGGAAGTGAATGAAATGATCAAATTCTTGGAATTGGCTCTTTCACAGGAAGTGTATGAATATCTCGAGAAACTTGATGAAATGAATTGGTCAGCCTGAGGTAATGTATTTAATCAACATTTGAGGAACACTTCAATTGGAACGACAGTAACACACAAGGGCAGTAGAAAGAGCAAAGCAAGCAAACCCAAGCTGGCTGTGAGTTCAAGAAGCTGACGTTTCTGTTATTTGTTAACATGACTATATATCATAGATTATAGTCTTGTCTTGCAACCAATCCCTTGAGAATTAAAAAATGTGCGAAATTCAGTAAAAAATAATGAGATTCTTTGTCTTAATACTACCACATGGCTGCCGTTTCCGGTAGTTGCGTACTGAACGTGTATAGTAAATTATAAACACGACAGCTTCAATACTACATTGCCTAAACTCTTCAAAACATTGAAATATATTTAATAAGCCGATAACCTCAACACTACATAGCCTAAACTCTTCAGAACATTGTAGGGACCTTTCACACAAGAATATATATATTTTGCTAGTCAAGAATATAAGATCGACATTACGACATACAGTAGGAGTTAATATTTTTATTTATATTTATGACTTTAAAGAATTTCTTGTTGCCAAAATGCAGCATGTACTACCAAAATTAGAATGTTTAGTATCCCTTACCTCAGTTGAGTCTGGAAGCTTTGTCTTGACATCCATCTTTTTAGTATTTTTCATCGTTTAGTATTTTTTATCGTTTAGTATTTTTCATCGCACAAGACCGTTTCGCAGTTCGCAGTTTAGAAAAATACTGTAAGCACAGCTGTAAGCATGCGCATTGCGCTGCCAAATCGTATAACATTATCCACAAATGTCAATAGAAAGTATATAAATATCATGGAATGTACACATTTATCAAGGAGCCTGTTTGTGACACTGACGACAGTCGACAACCAACAACAGACTCAGGCATTTTTAGACTCCGCACTGCGCATACGCAGGCGGAGTAATTACACTTGTTCTCGAAGTATTAATGAAAAAATCACACTTGTATTTGGTGAAATGTTTATAATACCGCTCGTGCATGCTACGCACTCGCTGTATTATAAATATTTCGCCAAACATGCGTGCGATTTTTCATTAATACTTCTCGAACCGTGTAATTTCCTATACAAACTACTGCATGCAAATTACCCCGCAAATTACCCCGCTGTTCCGGGCGTAAGCGCGGGTACTAACTCCGCACAGCTATTCATCCCCCGGGGAAAGGGGAAGCCTTAGCGAAGTCTAATGTTCGTTAATAATCGTGGGCGCATGGCTATGCATGGTTCACCGTTTACCGTGCGTGCTTGGTATGGTGGGTGGTCATGCTCACTGATCTCAAAACATAGCGGATTGTCATGAATAGCGAACACTGATGCGTCAAATTTAAAATTTGCATTACAACTTACGACTGCACGACGACAGCAAAATAACAAACATTTCTTGTAAATATTACTTCATTTTTGCAAGAATTTGTAAATTTTAAAAGCTTGTTGAGAAAAAAAGCCGAAAGACTTGCTAAAAGACGGGAGAAAAGAGGCCAACTTAATAGTTAATGAGGAAAACACAAAGAAAAATCATAAGCGTGTCGTATCTTTATATGTGATAGAGACTTCCCTTGATTTACATAAACTTTAGTTTTGATTTTCTCGACTTACACAACGTATTACTTTGCCAATGAACACACTAGATCGATCGTTTTTGAAGCAATTTAAAACATCGCAGTGCGTGTTTTATGAGATCTAAGATTTATATATGAATATCTGAAAAAACATATCTGAAAAGACATATCTGAAAAAACATATCTGAAAAAAACAGTCTGCTGCTCATGTTTTAAATAGTACGTGAAAAGCTATAGTAAGTTAAAGTCAAACTTGGTAAATTTGAAAGGTACAATCGATGAATGAGCATCTAACCAGCATACTTATAAAAGTTTTTCATTTAAATTTGAAGATTTTTTATCTGTTTAGTCTAGTGTTGATCTGCAAATGCTAGTGTGCAACGAACAGTTCCAACCGGACCGAACGAAATATTTTCAGCAAGCTTCAGGGTTTGACCTGGCAACAGTTTAAATTTGAACCTTTTCAATAGACGGGCAATAACCAATTTCACCTGCAAATCTGCAAGCTGAGGTGCAATGCAGCGCCGTGGACCGAGTGAAAACGGAAAGTATGCATATGGATGGAGGTTTTCAACTGAAGCAAATCTCTCCGGTTTAAAATCATGCGGATCTTCCCAATAATCAGGGTGGGTCTGGATGACATATGGGTTCACCATGATAGGTGTATCACCGGGAATCATTACGCTGCCGATCATGGTATCTTTATCAGTTCTTCTTGTTAGGGCGGGTGTTGGTGGATGTAGACGCAGGGATTCTTTCACCACTTGAGTAAGATATTGCATAGACATAATATCTTTCGCTGTAATCTCTTCTGATTCACCGATTACAGTGTCAATTTCCTTTCTAAGCCTGGAAACGAAAGTCGAGTTTCTTCCATTAGGCAAAAGTATAACTTCCACAATTTGCTTGAGTGCACACGAAACAATAACATAAGGTGATCGAGACGGAAAATTTATATTTTCATTGCAAATAAGTAACTTTCGCTGTCAGCCAGCACATTTTGGAATTGTCTAATAATAATAACAGCTAACAATCAACTTGTTATCTATTTAGGTCGACTTCTAAACATAAAACCAAGTTTAATATATAAATAACTCAAACAGCTGTGAAAAATATTAATAAAAGAATTATGAAATAATTGGACGAGCACATGCATCCAGAGTTTGTCGGTTAACCGAGTCAAATCCGAGCCCGAGTCAAATGTCCGAGTCATTGTTTAATCAATGATCTTTGCAGTTCAATGACTTAGTACCCTAATCCTAACCATCATCCCACTCCTAACCTACCCTAACCCTATTCAAATGTGAATTTTATTCAATTTCGGAGTTTGTCGGTTACTGACTGACTCAAATCCGAGTTCGAGACAAATGTCCGACTCCCTGTTTAACTGTCTTTGTCGATAAAATGACTTAGTACCCTAACCCTAAACCTACTGCTAACCTTATTCGACTGTGATTTTTCTTCACTTTTCGTCCTTTTTTTACGCGACTCGGTCATTCAGTTGACTCGGGCTCGGGACTGACTCGGACTCGGATTTGCATCCACACTTCGTCTGACGATGTCCATTATGATATGAAATTATTCGTTGCTAACTAAACATTTTGAGCAATTTTACACCTACTGATTTCAAAAATATGACTCTTTGCCACGAATGAAGGACGCAAACTGAATTTAAAAACCATGCAAGAAAGCTTCGAACATCGTCTCAGAAACTCAGACGATAAATTTTATTGTAAAACATTTTTCATTTTTAAACATGCATTATAAGAATTGATATAATATGGGAAATCCTGAAGTATAGGGTACTAAGTTTGTTTTGATTGTTTATGTGTGACTTTGTTATTTACACAAGAGGAAAAATGAGAAAACTCACTTTACGACTTTAGTAGGTCGAGTTCGATTCAATTTATGCGATGTGAATATATAGTTTCGAGTTCAACTGGTCCAACTTGCACATAGCCTATGTGATATATATAGCTATACTTTTGCCGAAAAACTACACAGTTCGGCAGATACCAAAATTTCCATCAGTAATTCCGGATAATCGGTGCAAACAACATGTTTCGTAATACATACTGCATGTGAATACGCCCGACCCCAGGAATTTTATAATTTCGCCCCATACTTATACTAACAGATTTTCTTCTCAGAAATGACTATTTATAAAATAAATCACATAATGGCTAAGTATACACACCTATTTTCGACATCTGGGTTTAGGCCTATGGAGAGCGCGGTGAAACACAGATTGTTGCCTGTAGTGTCCATTCCTGAAATAAGTTACATTTTGATAGAGTAAATATTACAATAAGCTGGGGGGAGGTTCCGCACATGAATCTGATACAGAAACAGTTGAACTACTCCCTAATAATTTTCGAACGTGCAAGACAAAAAGACACAAGAATTTTACCTCCGAACACAACTGTAACGACCATATCCACCAAGTCTTCAATGTCGCAATTGGGCAAAGCTTCTTTCAATTTCAAAACATACGATAGTGCATCTTCAGGTATCTCCTTACCAGCATCTATATCCTTCTGTCGCATTTCCACAACACTTTTTGCAGTTACCCTAGTAAGGCGAGCGCCTTCCACACATCTTCGTCTTAAATTTGACCACGGCATGTATGCGGTCGCTGGACTTTGAAAGCTTAGTGAAATGCCATGTAAAGCATTTTTGAAGTTCTTTTCAAATACAAGGCGATCATCATTATTCATCTCCAAATTACACGACCACTTAAAAAGGAAAATTTTTAATGTTATAGAGCACACCGTTCGTTATTTATCCAATGATTACTATACCAAAGAGAAACTATTAACCCAAGTACTTGTGCACGGTTATTTGCATGACAAAAGAGGAGTACGACTACCTCAACTTTTCAACCAGAACAGTTCTGGGCCGCGCAGATTCGATTCTTGCCAGAGGGCCTAGTGTTGTATGTTTCGCAACCGTTCCTGGTTAGGTCTTAAATAGTGTATATGTATGCTCACTTGGATATATTATCCACCTAATCTAGTATTCATAATTTCAAAACTCCAGAGTCAAAAGCGGACTGGGAAGATTTTTGGGTTTCAAATATTCCAAAATGTACACCTTGCACCAGTGTCGACAAATTACGTCCAGACTCAGGGACGTAGCGAGCAGGGGTGTGGGGGTGTAATCCCCCCCCCCCCCTTGGCTGTGAAACTAAGGTAAAAATCAGCTTAAATTCATCACTAAAATTTGAATTTTCAGGTAAAATTCGCGTAGTAAAGGCGTTAATTTTGTGAAAACATCCATTTTTGGAAAATACAGTCGATTTAGATCCAATTCCTTTGTGAATTTGGTTTAGAAAACGCCAGAAATGCAGTCCTGGAGCTTCAAAAATGTAAACATTTTCTGGGCGAGGACCCACAGGCCTCTCTTTTCTTCGGAAACTTAGTATAACTATGGAAATAAATCAGAAAAAGCTCTATTATAATTATTACACTTCAGGTAAATTTTTAACATCGCAGTTCAAATTTCAGCAAAATCCTCCGACACCCCGCTCCCCCACATTCTTCAGATGCTTCACTACGTCCCTGTTTTAACGTCCTATTACGAAACTTCAAGCCAGAGTCATCTGTAGGTTAAATGAGGATATTGGGATGAGGATAGGTTGATGAGGATAGGTTGATGCAATATACTGTAGGTCAATAATGTAGGTCAAAAGGGGCAATACGATGTTTTAATCAGCTGACCAATCACATTAGGTTTTATTTTGAGAACGAGGCATACAGTTACTCAATATTTTGGTGGAAACGCGGATACGTGGATACGCAGTGAGTTTTATTTTGAGAACGAGGAATACAGTTAGTTTAGCATTAATAGATCAAATTCTCATGGTATATAGATAGCTCTATATTTTAGTGGAACGTGGATACGCAGTCAACCAGTTATTTTATCCGCTGACCATTTTTGATCGCTAAACTATATAAAATTGACTGCGTATCCACGTATCCGCGTATCCACTAAAATAGAGCTACCTGTAACATGAGAATTTGATCTATCACTCTATTTATTAGGCCTATTAATCGAATACGAATAAATATATATTAACAAGTTCTGCATGGCCGCGTATATATCCAGTGAAATAGTATTATACTATAACAAGTTCTGACCGCGTATCCGCGTATCCAGTGAAATAGTGGCTACATGATATGATATAACTAGTGGACGGGTATTCTGCAATTTAGCCCTATAGTGACTGAAACCAACCTTTAGAATAGTCTCCAAAGTTACCAGCAAGAATTCGTCAGCTAGGGAGATCTCGGTTTTTCCGTCGGCATACTTTTCCAGCCTGCTGAGGAAATTATCGCAGCAGGAATTTAATGTTGGAAACCCATCGAACAGCTTGTTTCGATGGAACAACGGTGTAAACGTACGTCGCTTCGTCTCCCAAGTGAGACGATTCAAGTCCGAGAAAAGGCCACTTCCAAGGAATCGTTGTCCGTATACATATTGAAATCTCTTATAACCAAAATGATCCTTAGGTAGATTCTTAACGACAAGCACCTGACGAGCAATATCGGCGTCGCTGATGACGATTAGAGGGACATGAAAGAACCATATGACAAACATAGGGCGATATTCAATCGACCAGTCGGCCAATGTTTGATGTATATTGTTGCCATCAACAAGCCTTCTCCTGCGAATTTCGAGCAAATTACCCAGGAAAAAGTTGCCTCGAGGCGGGCCTTCAATA
>CACRXK020001220.1:0-57992 GCA_902702795.2 Paramuricea clavata | reverse complement strand
ACCCGTTTGGGCTTCTCGTTTCTGGCGGTACAAAATCAGGCAAAACCACCTTTGTGAAAAAGCTTCTCAGCTATGCCAATGTGCTGATTGATCCAACGCCTGAAAATATTATTTACTTCTATGCCGAATATCAAGATGCGTTTGGAGAAATACAAAATTTAGTGCCTGGTATAAAATTCATACAAGGCTTGCCGGATAATATAATGGATAGTATCAATCCAGAAACGCGCAATTTGTTCATTATTGACGATATGATGGGTGAGAAAGACGGAGTGATTTCTAAATTGTTCACGAAAAAATCGCACCATGGTAATCTAAGCGTAATCTACATTGTGCAAAACTTGTTTCACCAGAGCAAAGAGCATCGCACAATATCTCTCAATGCAAGTTATTTATGTTTAACGAAAAATGTTCGCGATGCAAGTCAAATTACTCATCTCGCTAAACAGCTATACCCGACTCAAACGAAGTTTTTCCAACAAGCTTATCAATTGGCAACGAAAGAACCTTATTCTTATCTATTTGTCGACTTAACTCCTACATGTCCTGACGAGATACGAATTCGATCCGGGATCTTTCCAACCGACACGCATTATGTATATCAACCCAGAGTATAAAAATGTGGGAACGTGTGTAAAATGTTCATTTGATCATGTCTGCTTGTATGAAGAGGAACTCCGAACTTCTGAAAGTATTGGCCAAGTGCAAACCCGAACTGAGAAAAGCTATTTTGAAAGCGGCTGAAGACGATTTATTCGAAGCGATAAGACAGTGTCTTTTAAACGTTTGGTGTGAAACGGTTAAACTGAAACCGAAAACAGCTAAAAAACTTGCACCGCATTCCAAGCATATAAAGTTTGCGGCCGACAAAAGAAATCCTATCGTAAAAAGAAGAACACGTCTAGTCCAAAAAGGGGAGGGTTTCCTACCGTTTCTACTCACTTCAGTTTTGGAACAGTTGGCTAACTTTTTATAATGGAACACGTCAAGCGACTAGTCCTTGTCCCTGAACATATGGCTGAACAGCGAAAGAAACCTCTCGCGGCGCCTTTGGCGACACAGGTTAACGAAATAGACTCAGACATGCAGGATATTATTCGACGACAAGATATACCAATTGATGAAAAGGCAAAGTTTATACGACCAGAATCTACAACGCTATTTAACCTTTTATGATAAACGAATGAATAAACCTCTCCGAGTAAACGTGACGCACACCGATAAACCTGAAGAACCTCAAGGAGAACAGCTGAGTGAAGAGACTGAACCTTCAGACGAGATTGAAACTGATATCATGGACAGTGTACCAGCTACTATGAAGTCAAGAGCTCGACAACTCATCAAAAAACTCAAGTCAAATAAAGATCTTGTTGGTTGGAATGAACAAGGCCAGATGATGTTCAAAGGAAGATCGGTTCCTAGCACAAATATAGTTGATTTGGTGAATGATTCTCTACGTCAAAGGAAGAATTTCAACCCCGACGGCTGGGAATTGTTTTCAAAAGTTCTCGGGCATTTGAATGTACCCGAAGGTATTGTGAGAAACGAAAACCGTCTTGGAATTGTTCGCGAATATAAAACCAAAGGTATCCCGGAAAATCTACCCACCACCCCTCGAGTGCAGCAAGAAAAGAGAAAAAACCGTAGAGACAATATTAGTAGTCCATATAAATGGTTAAAATAATTTATTTCTTGTAAGAGAATATTTTACAATAAATGTTTTTAAACTAAATCTAGTGTTTGTACCACTTGTCTACAAAGTCACGCACAAGCTCATCATTCCATTCTTTGCTATCCGTAAACATATTTGTAATGGTTGACATTGGAATACGTCTACATCGATGTAAAGCAAAGAATAATGTATATTGTCCACACACGTCTGATGAAGGGGCTTGCAAAATTCTTCTGTTCCATGTAAATGTAGCGCAGTGCTTGTCCAAAAATTGAGTAAAGTTCTGATTGTAAAATCCAGGAGCCTGACCATACGAATCCCAAAATTCCCCCTTGCCATCTTCTGTAAGGTACATTGCAATCCAGTGTGATCCGGGCATATCCGATGCGTCCGTGTTAAGTATGTACCCTCTAGGCCTCTTTCTTATTTCGCGAGGTAAACGATCTGACGGTAAAACGTCCGTAAACACCGTTTTTGTAAATGGATCATTCTTGAGAATGTTCATAATCTGCAGTGAGTTCATCTTCAGTTGTTGAAATCACACAGCACGTTTCGGTTCGCATCAATTTCGATAAGACTTTGAAATTCACCAAGTACCACGATATTTATAGCTGTCTCCAACGGTGTTCCAAATCGACATTCAATTGACACATTTCCGTTCTTAATTGGTTGTACATGATCACCAAGGCATAAGTCAGGAGTGAGGTCAAACACAAACAGTGTATAACCGTTTGCATATTCTTCACGCGTTATACCATTACCCTGATTATCAAAAATTTTGTGTGCGCCGGCGTACAGGGTTTGAAAAGCAGAAATGTAATTACTGTCTGCTCCGAATTTCAACTGTAGTGGTTTTCCAGGTAAGTTCTCTCCGTTGACAGTGAGACCCATGGTTGTGATATCGTAATTTTTAAAGTTGAACGGGTTCTTCGTATATGTACTGTTAAAGGCATCCGCGTCGACCATTCCAATCACGATACGATTTGGTAAACCACCTTGAAATATATTAGGTTGATTTCCAGACATATTCCCCCGAGGTACGGAGACAACTTTGCAGTCGATCCTGTTGATTGGGTACTTGGCAGTGATTTGTTGAAGGGACTGGGAATGAGCCAGTATAATACTAGGGGCTACGTTAACTCGTCGTACGCAAAACAAACATTCCTCGATGACCACTTTGAAATTGGGATCTTCTGCGGATGACACCAAACAAAACGGATCTCTAGATCTCACCAGCTTGATCTTGATTGGAACAGCACCAAGAATATAACGGTCTTGCGCGAATAGATCAGAATGAAGTCTTCCTTCCATGGCGACAGATTTGCTTTCACGTGTATATGCATGGCGTTGTTTTAATCCCGTGTTGACGTTAGCATCTTGTGCGAGAGGGTTTACTACATCCATTTTTCCAGCTTTATCTTTATAGAACAGTGCTGAGGTCAAATGTGAATCTTTGGCATCTTTACTAAAGTTCAGGATCGTTTCGATATACGCTCGGTAAGGGTATGCTGTGCTTGATGGGGTGACCAGTTTGTTGTTCAGAAATACTTCAACTTGTGAGAATAATGCATGCATCCAAAGGTTTGAAGGTCCAACTTGAATGTCTGCACCCACATTTCCTCCGGCCGCAGTAGCGATCTTTGCTTTAACGTATAGGTAACTGCTTGCTAAGTCGGTATAAACACCAGAATTTGCAGCACATAAAAATTCTATCGTATCTGAAGAAGATATACTCGTAATAGGATCAACAGCTTCCCAAAATCCCTTTTCCATTACCACTTGAGTCGGTGGAATAGAAAATAGATCAAGTTCAGATTTTGAACACATACAAGAGTCTTTATGCATTGTTTCAAGAGCCATGCCACTTTGGACTATAGTTATCGAGAGATGTTTTCTGCTTCTTGGTTGGACCGCGAATGGGAGTTTTAGTTGGCGCTGCTCTTTTTATACCCTTTTTGCGACCCTGTCCGGTCATTACTTTCTTGGCAACATCAGATGCTGCTTGTTTTCCTCGTGATTTAAAAGCTTCTTTTACATTTTTTCCTTGGAGTACATCTTGACCGACTTCTGTGGCTGCTTGCAATGCTCTTTTACCAACAACTTTAGCACCTTGCTTGAACAGAGGGATAGCATATCTCGCAAGGCTCTTAAAAATACTTCCGATTCCATATCCCCTTTGCATACGTGCACCACGAAACCCTGCGATATTCCCACCACGTTGTTGTCTCAAAAAATGGTCTTTCAATAGTTTAGCATCCACAACTAGTCGTCCGCGCATTTTTAGATAAAGTACTGAGATCTCCTCTGTCTAAAGTGAAGTGTTGCGATTGACTTCCCGAACTCAAATGAGATGTTTTCGTTTTGGTCATTCTTTATATTCACTTCGATGGTCTCAAAAGAATTTACTTTGACCGGTACGTATTGCAAATTACGAAAACTGGCGTGAACGGTGTTTCCATATTCCCCTTCGATATTAACGATTCGTAGTAAAGGAACTTTCACATCGCCCACAAACTGTGCATCAACGATATCAGTATAGACATACATGGAGGAAAATCCACCATTGATATCTGCAGCATAGGGACTCGACGTTTTCTTTTCAATAAGTGTGTCCTGGTCAAATCCCAAGACCGTTGCTAATTCTCCGGTAAACCACACAGTTGTGTCGTGTTTTACATCAATCAAAACTTTGCGAGAACTACGATTATAACTAAACTTTACTTTCGTCTGTGTTTCTTTCGACATGCCGGCATTGAGTGTTTTTGTTAGTTGGTCGATAGAAGAATATCGTGTTTCTTTAAGCACGACAGTTTGATAAGGGCTACTGCCAGTTTTATACAAAAACGTTTGTTGCACTCCACGTCTTAGCGTGCTCCACGTATGGGGGTAGTGCATTTCCGTCAATGCGACTTCCCATTGTCCTGGCAATACAATGGTTTCAGCCAATTTCACTCGAAAATTCGCTACCGTATTATTTGGAAAATAGGCTAACGAACTATTACTCGGTAGCGTGAGATAAAACTGTGTTGCCATATTGAAGACCAATACACAAATGAACACAACTGATAAGTTTCAAATACATTTATTTAATATCTTTTACACTCTCTGCTGGTACCCAAGAATTAAATTTATCGGGGTAACCCAACCATTTTACAAAATACTCTTTACGTTTATTACGCATGCGTGATCTAAGTACTTCTTCGACTCTATAAAAATCACTGTCTGATTTATTCACTCTCTGAAGCTCTTGTTCGTAAAATGTTCCTTTCAATTCTTCGTCATCAAAATCAGCGATCTTGTACACGGGTGGGCGTCGAAGAACACGTTTGGTTATCGTAAATACTTCCTCGGTCCAATTAGGTAAGTATCCTTTCTTAAATGTGCGCCTTGCTTTGCTGATTCGTACTTGGTCTCCAATGTTAAACTTGAACCGAACGGATTTGTCTGACTCTTCTCCATAAAGTTTTTGCCACACAATGCTCTCGTTGTCTTCATTTACATCAACAGGCCTCATGCCAATACTACGATGTCTCGAATGATTATAAGATTTGACCAGTTTCTGGAGAATGTCCACGTACTTGAGCGTATTCTTCGCTGTAAAGTATTTCCACATTTTCGTCTTGAGCGTACGATTAAACCTTTCGACAATCGATGCCTTGGTCTCGTTTTGCGTCGTGAAAAACCGGATGTTATGTTTCTTCAAAAAGGCTTGAAACTTTCGATTCATAAACTCTGTCCCTTTGTCGCTGTGAAACGTTTCAGGCTTTCGACCTTTTTTAAGTATTTTCTCAAAGGCTTTGACAAGATTTTCTCCAGTCTTTGTTTTTATCGGTTCAGCCCACGCATATTTGCTAAGTACATCGATTACAGTTAAAATGTACTTAAAGCCGTTATTGTATTTGCTTATCGAGTCCATAATCACAAGATCCGCCTCCCACTGCTCGTCAATTGCGCCTACAATAACACGGTTCCTTTTGAAACGATATCTTACAGATTTATGTAAAGTATACGTGTCTTGCTTTTGTAGCCATAGCCGTATTTTATTCCGCGATATCTGATGTTTGCCTTCGTCTTTTACGACACGGTAAATTGAATCTATGCCACCAAAGCTTGCGGGACTTTCTGGATTGTAATAGATTTGGCTCAGGTACTTTTCTGCCATCAATGTCTGAGGCTTGAATTACAATTTTCCCTCCACAGCAAGCGGAAATACAACGCACTTTCCGAAAGATATCTCGGAGGGAAATTTCTGGAAGACTTTTACCACAACAGGGCATCCTTTCACCTCAGAGGTTAGAACGAAATGAACCATGCAGCAATCATAGACTAACATATAAAGCTATTAGTGTAAGTGAGAGCGCTATTAAAATTGGTGGTTTATTATTCCTCTTCGCTTTTGGGATATGAAAAGTTCGAAAGGCCTCAATAGTTTTTCGGACATGTTCTCGAACGCTTTCCTCGCTGCCACTTTGCACACAAACTAACGCTAAATAAGCAAAAATGCGACCAAAGTTTGTCATATTTATATCTCTGTAGACTTGGTCAAGGTTTAGACTATGAGCACCCACTGCACGATATAGATCTCGATGGTGGTTGAGAATTGCATTTATATGAAACGATAAAGTCTGCTTATCGATATCGATTTCATTTTGTCTCAACTCGTCAAAAATTATATTTATATTATTCATCTCACCAGAGAACCTCTCCCCATAAAGGTTAAAACCCAAATGAGAAATGTAAGTGATTTATCTCAATAACATACATAACACATTCATGATGATAAAAACAATTTATTTCGTTTTATTACAGTTATTCATATTTCTTAAGGAATTCTTCATACGCTTCCTTAGCATTAATGTTAGTACTAGTGAATGTTTCTCCCGTGTCTTCATTCTTGTATCGATATTCTAGCGGGTCACTGAATAGGACGAAGCCAGTCTTGGCCACACGAGGTTCGATCTCTTTCCATTCGAAAAATCCACAGCTGTCTATCTGAGGGCAACAGTAAAACAGCCGGTTCTGGGTGGGTCCTTCTTTTTTCACTTTACGTACGGTACATACCATCCCGTGTTTGCAGCGTGGTCGAGGGCTTTCGTAAATGTCTCCCCATTGCCAAAAGTTGCAAGGATCATGTCGATCAGAACACGTGAAGAAGGGTCTTCCATAATTTTCTTTCATTTTATCTTTTACCACACGTAATTTGGCTAGTCTCTGATGTGTTGGGCAAATGGGATGATTGGAACCACTATTCTGACAGGCTTCCATTGCTCTCGTAAACAGATAACAGTCTTCGTCATGGCAAAAGAACTCGCAGCTCGGTGTTTCGGCACAAAACCAAAACGTACCACGAGCAGTTGTAGAACAAGCGGCTGGTTTACCGTGAAAACATTCCATCGTGAGCGTTCAATACAGACTATGCAGGTGAAAGGACACTAGCTGTATTTATAGTGATGTTACTGTATTGTAATGCTAATTGATCGCGTTGCCTGTCACGTTTGGCCCAGGCCTGCCCGCGTTAATTTGTCGCGCTACCTGTCACAGTTGGCCCAGGCCTGCCCGCGTTAATTGGTCGCGCTACCTGGCGTCATAGATTTTGCATGCTCATTATAAAATCCGCCAGATTGTTAGCTGAACAAAGTGACGTCATAGACTTTGCATACTAATTAATTTCGACACCTAAGTTTGCATACTAATTACTTCCGCCGCCAAATTAGACCTGCATACTAATTACTTCCGCCGCCAGATGGGGGGGGTATCACTACTCATGTGGATATGTGCCGTTAGCAGGATTGGAACCTGGGTTATTCCGGCCACAACGCAATGTACTGACCGCTATACGATCACGGCAACTGAACAAATTTGTCGTCTTTGATATTTAAATATATAAAAATTTCGTGCCAATCAGATGTACCACTAAATTAAACACATGGTTGAGCGAACCTTCCCACTCAAACCTACAAGCACGGCTTGCTGGTCTAGTG
The DNA here is from genome assembly GCA_902702795.2 of Paramuricea clavata. NCBI lineage: Eukaryota > Metazoa > Cnidaria > Anthozoa > Malacalcyonacea > Plexauridae > Paramuricea > Paramuricea clavata. Next base: position 50,339 of record CACRXK020001220.1, on the reverse strand, counting down.
GTATGATTCTCGCTTTGGGTGCGAGAAGTCACGGGTTCGATTCCCGTGCAAGCCCAAAATGTACCGAATTTTTTAGCCGAACGCGCTAACCGATTGCGCTATGGAGACGACAAGTGTTTCAGTATTCACCTGAAATAATTTCAGCACAAGGCGAGTGCTATTGGTTGCAGAGGAACTAGCAACACTGGTCTTCTCTTTCTAATGTGCTGAAACCTGTATCGTTGCACAAAATGACGTCAGTGTCCAATAAGCTTGTAACTGAAACGCTATAATTTTTCGTCGATATGTGCCGTGACCAGGATTGGAATCTGGGTTATTTCGGCTACAACACAATGTACTGACTACTATACGATCACGGCAACTGTAACAAATTTGTCGTCTTTGATATTTAAATATATAAAAATTTCGTGCCATCAGATGTACCGCTAAATTAAGCACATGGTTGAGCGAACCTTCCCACTCAAACCTACCAGCACGGCTTGCTGGTCTAGTGGTATGATTCTCGCTTTGGGTGCGAGAGGTCACGGGTTCGATTCCCGTGCAAGCCCAAAATGTCACGAATTTTCTGTTTCAAACATGTACTCGAGATTTTCAAAAAAAATTTGTTTTTTTCGTAGTTCCGAGTACTCTTCAAAATGGTAAGAAGCCTGTCCCCAGATGGACTTGAACCATCGACCTTTCGGTTAACAGCCGAACGCGCTAACCGATTGCGCCATGGAGACGACAAGTGTTTGAGTATTCACCTCAAATAATTTCAGTACAAGGCGAACTGCTATTGCTTGCCCAGGAACTAGCAACACTGTTCTTCTCTTTCTAGTGTACTGAAACCTGTATCGTTTCACAAAATGACGACGATGTCTAATAGGCTTGGAATTGAAATGTTCTAATTTTTCTTGAAGCAGACAGTTAGTTGATGCAATCATGTGGATATGTGCCGTGACCAGGATTCGAACCTTGGTTATTGCAGCCACAACGCAATGTACTGACCACTATACGATCACGGCAACTGTAACAAATTTGTCGTCTTTGATATGTAAATATATAAAAATTTCGTGCCATCAGATGTACCGCTAAATTAAGCACATGGTTGAGCGAACCTTCCCACTCAAACCTACAAGCACGGCTTGCTGGTCTAGTGGTATGATTCTCGCTTTGGGTGCGAGAGGTCACGGGTTCGATTCCCGTGCAAGCCCAAAATGTCCCGAATTTTTTAGCCGAACGCGCTAACCGATTGCGCTATGGAGACGACAAGTGTTTCAGTATTCACCTGAAATAATTTCAGCACAAGGCGAGTGCTATTGGTTGCAGAGGAACTAGCACCACTGCTCTTCTCTTTCTAATGTGCTGAAACCTGTGTCGTTGCACAAAATGACGTCAGTGTCCAATAAGCTTGTAATTGAAACGCTATAATTTTTCTTCGATATGTGCCGTGACCAGGAGTGGAACCTGGGTTATTTCGGCTACAACGCAATGTACTGACTACTATACGATCACGGCAACTGTAACAAATTTGTCGTCTTTGATATTTAAATATATAAAAATTTCGTGCCATCAGATGTAGCGCTAAATTAAGCACATGGTTGAGCGAACCTTCCCATTCAAACCTACCAGCACGGCTTGCTGGTCTAGTGGTATGATTCTCGCTTTGGGTGCGAGAGGTCACGGGTTCGATTCCCGTGCAAGCCCAAAATGTCACGAATTTTCTGTTTCAAACATGTACTTGAGATTTTGAAAAAAGTTTGTTTTTTCGTAGATCCGAGTACTCTTCAAAATGGTAAGAAGCCTGTCCCCAGATGGACTTGAACCATCGACCTTTCGGTTAACAGCCGAACGCGCTAACCGATTGCGCCATGTAGACGACAAGTGTTTGAGTATTCACCTCAAATAATTTCAGTACAAGGCGAACTGGTATTGCTTGCAGAGGAACTAGCAACACTGGTCTTCTCTTTCTAGTGTACTGAAACCTGTATCGTTTCAAAAAATGGCGACAGTGTCCAATAGGCTTGGTATTGAAATGTTCTAATTTTTTTTGACGCAGACACTTAGTTGATGGAATCATGTGGATATGTGCCGTGACCAGGATTCGAACCTGGGTTATTGCGGCCACAACGCAATGTACTGACCACTATACGATCACGGCAACTGAACAAATTTGTCGTCTTTGATATTTAAATATATAAAAATTTCCTGCCAATCAGATGTACCACTAAATTAAGCACATGGTTGAGCGAACCTTCCCACTCAAACCTACCAGCACGGCTTGCTGGTCTAGTGGTATGATTCTCGCTTTGGGTGCGTGAGGTCACGGGTTCGATTCCCGTGCAAGCCCAAAATGTCACGAATTTTCTGTTTCAAACATGTACTTGAGAGTTTGAAAAAAGTCGGGTTTTTTTCGTAGTTCCGAGTACTCTTCAAAATGGTAAGAAGCACGTCCCCAGATGGACTTGAACCATCAACCTTTCGGTTAACAGCCGAACGCGCTAACTGATTGCGCCATGGAGACGACATGTGTTTGACTGTTCACCTCTAATAATTTCAGTACAAGGCGAACTGCTATTGCTTGCAGAGGAACTAGCAACACTGGTCTTCTCTTTCTAGTGTACTGAAACCTGTATCGTTTCACAAAATGACGACACTGTCCAATAGGCTTGGAATTGAAATGTTCTAATTTTTGTTGAAGCAGACACTTAGTTGATGCAATCATGTGGATATGTGCCGTGATCAGGATTCGAACCTGCATGGGTTATTGCGGCCACAACGCAATGTACTGACCACTATGCGATAACGGCAACTGAACCAATTTGTCGTTTTTGATATTTAAATATATAAAAATTTCCTGCCAATCAGATGTACCACTAAATTAAGCGCATGGTTGAGCGAACCTTCCCACTCAAACCTACAAACACGGCTTGCTGGTCTAGTGGTAAGATTCTCGCTTTGGGTGTGGGAGGTCACGGGTTCGATTCCCATGCAAGCTGAAAATGTCACGAATTTTCTGTTTCAAACATGTACTTGAGATTTTGAAGAAAGTTTGTTTTTTGTCGCAGTTCCGAGTACTCTTCAAAATGGTAAGAAGCGCGTCCCCAGATGGACTTGAACCGTCAACCTTTCGGTTAACAGCCGAACGCGCTGACCGATTGCGCCATGGAGACGACAAGTGTTTGAGTATTCACCTCAAATAATTTCAGTACAAGGCGAACTGCCATTGCTTGCAGAGGAACTAGCAAGACTGGTCTTCTCTTTCTAGTGTACTGAAACCTGTATCGTTTCACAAAATGACGACTCCGATGTCTAATAGGCTTGGAATTGAAATGTTCTAATTTTTCTTGAAGCAGACAGTTAGTTCATGCAATCATGCGGATATGTGCCGTGACCAGGATTCGAACCTGGGTTATTGCGGCCACAACGCAATGTACTGACCACTATACGATCACGGCAACTGAACAAATTTGTCGTCTTTGATATTTAAATATATAAAAATTTCGTGCCAATGAGATGTACCGCTAAATTAAGCACATGGTTGAGCGAACCTTCGCACTCAAACCTACAAGCACGGCTTGCTGGTCTAGTGGTATGATTCTCGCTTTGGGTGCGAGAGGTCACGGGTTCGATTCCCGTGCAAGCCCAAAATGTCCCGAATTTTCTGTTTCAAACATGTACTTGAGATTTTGAAAAAAGGTTGTTTTTTTCGTAGTTCCGAGTGCTCTTGAAAATGGTAAGAAGCCCGTCCCCAGATGGGCTTGAACCTTTCGGTTAACAGCCGAACGCGCTAACCGATTGCGCCATGGAGACGACAAGTGTTTGAGTATTCACCTCAAATAATTTCAGTACAAGGCGAACTGGTATTGCTTGCAGAGGAACTAGCAACACTGGTCTTCTATTTCTAGTGTACTGAAACCTGTATCGTTTCAAAAAATGGCGACAGTGTCCAATAGGCTTGGAGTTGAAATGTTCTAATTTTTCTTGAAGCAGACAGTTAGTTGATGCAATCATGTGGATATGTGCCGTGACCAGGATTCGAACCTGGGTTATTGCGGCCACAACGCAATGTTCTGACCACTATACGATCACGGCAACTGAACAAATTTGTCGTCTTTGATATTTAAATATATAAAAATTTCGTGCCAATCAGATGTACCGCTAAATTAAGCACATGGTTGAGCGAACCTTCCCACTCAAACCTACAAGCACGGCTTGCTGGTCTAGTGGTATGATTCTCGCTTTGGGTGCGAGAGGTCACGGGTTTTTCAAATTAAATCAACCAATTTTTCGTGAAGCAGATCTGCACTTAGTTCATGAAAACATATGAATATGTGCCGTGAGACGTGAAGAGGATTCGAACCTGGGTTATTGCGGCCACAACGCAATGTACTGACCACTATATACGTTCGCGGCGACCAAAGATTTTTGTTGTGTGTGATATTAAAATATATAAAAAATTTCCTGCCAATCAGATGCTCCACTGAATTAAGCACACGGGTGAGCGAACCTTCTCAGTCATCCCTACAAGCACGGCTAGCTGGTCTAGTGGTATGATTCTCGCTTTGGGTGCGAGAGGTCACGGGTTCGATTCCCGTGCAAAGCCCACAATGTCAAGAATTTTCTGTTTCAAACATGTACTTAACATTTTCGTAGTTCCGAGTACTCTTCAAAATTGTATGAAGCAAGTCCCCTACCATCGACCTTTCGGTCAACAGCCGAACGTGCTAACCGATTGCGCCACTTGAGCTTGTTTATTAAAAAGAACAACCGGCACAACGCCAACTGCTATTGCTTGCAGGAGGGAGCAACACTGGTCTTTTCTTTCTAGTGTACTTAAGCGTATATCTTTTCGCAAAACGGCGACCGAAACTGTTAACCAAAAAGTTGATAATGCGAGTTCACTCAGAGATATTCTTCGCTCTATTTGAGGATAAACCTTTTTGCCATATAGGATCAGTTTATAGGTGTCAAACGTTTTACCATATTTCTATAGATAAGTTAGAAAGTAGACAGCCATAATAAGATGAGGATATATACAACTAACAGCCTTGCGCTGAGATGATGACATGTCAACCTTAGGCTGTCTCGTTTGGAATGTCTATGGTAGTAATAAATGTACTGACTTCTTATAATAAGTAAATCTATCAATATATAGGGTTCATATTTCTAAACATATAGACAAATGAGCTATTAGTACGCTGGAAACAATTACACCAATAATGGATCTATAAATTATTATGAGATAACAGAAGTGAAAATTAGGGTTTTTTCACTGAAAAAACGGCTCATGTATCCGAATATCACCCAATCTCATACCCAGAGCCATCGTTGACTCAACGATGGCTCTGGGTACGAGATTGAATATCACCATAATTTTTGCATATATTCAGTTTTAATTAAATAACAAACTAGGATTTTCCATTGGTCGCTTTTGGAAAATAGTGAACGACATGCTGGTCTAATTATGTTGGAAATTCAAACACCTCAAATTACCTCAATTATATGACCTCAATTTTTACTTGCAATATCTGAAATGACTATCACCTTATATTTTTACATACGTACCTAATCTATAAGTGTATATAGTATTATAGGGGCACTCAATAAATGTATTATATACGAACAACAGAGTGTATACTTAAGCTTGTTTTTATAATCTACAGTAGATCTCGTATTCATTTGAAGTTCTGGGGCAGGTTGTACAAAGGCCGGATAGAGCTATCCACCGGATACTGTTTTTTTTCAACCGTTGTAAAACGCTATAAAATTGTGGATATGGACCTTACAATTAACAATAGGAAACTTTAATTTATGAAAACTAAAGTTTAATCTGCGTTATACCAATCAACGGCCTTGAAAACATCACTATCCGGTTGATAGCATTATCCAGCTTTCGTACAACCGACCCCTATATGATTATCGCGGTGGTAGCGTCCTTCTATTGATCAGAGATTCAAGTGGCAAGTTCTCTGCAAGTGCTTGCAAGCCATTGCGGTACAAGGTGGTTTATTCTGAGTTGGTTTAGTTCACAACGAGCGAGTTATTTTACATATGCTTACATAAGTAATTACAAGCAGAAAAGTATGAAAGTACCTACTCTCAAGTAGTCACTGACGACAATACATGCATAGTACGTACACACTATCTTCAGCCCTCAAAAGTGCAAGTAAGGAATTATTTTCGTGCAACTTTCTTCTGGTTTTGACCTCTTTCAGCCATTCGCCGCAGTATTATTTCGATGCTTCCGGGTAAAGGTCTCTCCTCAGGCACACCATGCCAACATGTTTCCATTATTTTCCAACCCTCTTCACTAAATTGCTGCAATCGTTCTGGGCGAGTTCCCTTTTTCACACAAGACCATAGTTGGTCTTTACTGGCACATTGTTCAAAATTGAGCGGCAAACGAACTTGACCAGAGCAGATATACCAAAAGAGAATACCAAATGCGTAGACGTCCACGCTGGCATCGTATTTTCCTGAAAACAATTCTGGTGCCATATGAATTGGTGTCCCCACAATTGAACCAGACATCATCGCCTCAGGTTTACAAAACCCAAGATCTGTTATCTTTGCTCGGTTTTCTTTGTCAAGCTGAAAGGCAAACAAATCGAAATTTAAGTTATACAGTTGAAAGAAATCACTTTATAGTAATACATACTTTGGCACAGATCATAGCTGTTCTAACTACATTGTACAGTAGGTTTGAAGGTAGGTTACGTATCATAGAGATTACAAAATAATAGAAGGAGCATTGCGGGATAAGTTTAGGGACTGAAAGTTTCTTATCTCTGGTGTAAGTCTTAGTACTGCATATGCAAACTCTGGCTTTTCAGCTCCGGCTCCGTTGGTTCATAACACATGCAGGGGATAAAGTCCATATAATGGTGCATATATTATTCCGCACAATTTTGTCCCCAAGGTAAGCTGATGTGATGCAGCGTATCAAAGAATGACGGTTGCGATCTACAACTTTTCCTGTGATACAGTAGATAGATCACAGACATGACTTATTGCAATTTGGCCGTTTGCAGTAGCCGAAAATGGCTTGAAACAACAGACATGATTTCAGATTATAGGCACTTTCAATTTTATTGCCATTATTTGTAACCAAAGCTACAGTAATTCTACGAAATTGTCAGATTTCTTGTCATTCTGACTTTGCAGTCGGAGATAGAAGAAAGCACCGCAAATCCGGCCAGTGTCGTGCTGGCCGAGGGGGTGGGGGTGCCCTCCTCTATTCTTCAATAATCTCTATACAGCAATTCGAAGAAATCATGACGACAGTCTTATCTAAACTGTAACACATAAAACACGGAAGCACTGAAAGTATTATTCCAGTTCTCCAGATCAGTGAAAACACAATACAGTTACAAGTACTTACCAACACATTCTTAAGTTTAATATCACGATGAATCAAACCCTGGCTGTGAAGAAATCGTATTCCTTGAATGACATCCAAAGCAATCTGGAGTCGTATTGAGAAATGTAAACCATTCTTCAAACCATGATGTAAATCACGAGTTAATCTGTTCATCACGAGCAACACAGCAGGACAACACCCACCGCCAGCGTAGGAGTAGTCAATGACGGAGCCAAGTAAACCAACAATACGATCATGTTGGGGCAAAGATCTGTGAAACATAATACATTTAAAAAAATACAAAACAAAACATACTTGAATAATAGCATATAATAACATTGAGTTAACAAGAAGAAGAAACGATATACGGTAATATTTCCATTTTATTTCAAAATCATTACCAAACTGATAATGATATAGTGTCTTCTTCTTGTTAACTCAAACCGTGAACGCAGAAGATGCTATTTTTCTGAGTGTGTTTTTGTTTTGTTTTGTTTTGTTTTGTTTTGTTTTGTTTTGTTTTGTTTTGTTTTGTTTTGTTTTGTTACCTCCGCCAGGAGGTTATGTAATCATCTGGGTTTGTATGTGTGTATGTGTGTATGTATGTATGTATGTGTGTATGTGTGTGTATGTGTGTTTGTCTGTGAGCACGATAACACAAGAAATACCAAACATATTCATACGAAATTTTTTGAATGCATTTCCCATCGGCTAAGGAAGAGTTGATTAAAATTTGGTTGAATTTGGTTAAAAATTGAACGAGAAATGACGAAAATTTTGTCTTGCTTTTCCCGGCAATTAAAAAAACTTACTGAATGCGTAATTAGGACGTGTATAATGTATGCACGCAGTACTAAGACAATAATGAGATGATAAACCTCATTAAGCTTCAGCCTTCATTATCTATTGTCTTAGTTGCATTTCACACGACCGAAATTCAATACGGGCGGAGGTATGCAGTCTCTGAGTGCCCTCTAGTTTTGTTTTGTGTTTTGTGACACACACTGTATCATAAAAGCTAAATCATGAAAATAAAAGCTCGAAACACGTCTGCAGAGGAGAGTACCAACCTGGTGTAACAGAATTCCATAGCAAGATCATTCCAGTGTTTGTCATCAGGAGGAACAACAGACTTCAAGGCACATGAACCAGCACCAGCCCACTTCTCACACGAATAAACGACACCATACTGACCACGCCCAATCTCACGACCCATCTGAGGCATACCGTAAAGAATAAGATCCCGCAAGGAAGTACTTTCCAGAACGAGTCGAGCAACTTTAGGTGCGTGCATCTTGCGTACTTTCAGACTTTGTGCTTCTGTTTTCTCCAGACGCCCACTGTGGTACAGAGCTATGATTTTCATGGACGCTGAAAAAGTATCATGGGAATTTCGTAGTCGTTGTTTGAACTGAGAACACAAGGTTTTGGCCAGCTTTGATTCACTGAGATTTGCAAGTAAATCCAGCGATACTTTCTTCTTCCATTCGACATCTACTTTGACAGGCGTTTTGCGAGGTAGCATGATCAACGCTTGTTGAATCTTTTCAAATAGATATCGAGCAAGATTGACCGTTCTTGTTGTGGCTTCCATTTGGTAAGCGGAATCTAAAATCTATTACAAGAAAAAACTACCTTAGTAACAATCCGCTAATATTAAAAGAATTTATGAAAGAATCTTAATTGTGAAAGGAGGTCAGGTAGCGTTTGATAGCTTGCGCGCAGTCTCACGACGTCGATGTCGAAAGCCGGTTAGCTTAATCCAACTTAACCCTAGGTTAATCTAAGATTTAAAGGAATTTTTTCAACAGCTTGTACAGTATATAAACTTGAGAATATTTTGAAGTTTTGCTTGGATCTATATTTATAAGAGTTTTCTTTCCTGTAGTTTCGAAATACACAAACTGAAATACACAAACTTAGACGTGCAGAAATACACAAACTTAGACCGCGAATAGTTGGGAGAAAGGAGGGACCGCCGACAACACAGCAAGAAACGAAATACGCCCACTTTTCTTGTCAAGTTGGCTCCGCCTTTGCATAAACATTACTTATATCCAATTAAATCTATCCAATAAGAACCGTTAATGTCATTTTTTATTTATAAAATCAACCATCAGTCCGGAAATTATTTATAGCATAACTACTACGCATCATTGACAGGCGTATCGATTTCGACCAATGGGAATTTTGCGTTGTGTGGGCAACGAGTATTTCGTTTCTTGATGAGTTGTCAGCAGTCCCTCCTTTCCTTTCGCATGCCCGGAAATATAAACCCGCGGAAATATAAACACGCTCGCAGTCTACACAAACTAAAAGTGAGGGTAAATGTTTAACTCATAGTTAGCTACAAATCCAGCTTTGAACAACCTGTCCCATTGAATGTAAGGATTATTAAAATGATCATGGATTAGCACAAACCTGTTTAAAAGCACTAACTGCATGGCTGTTTTCCTCTTTGCTCTTTTCTTCTTTGTCAAAACTTTCCAAACTTTCAATGCACCTTTGCAATGTCCCAAGAAAACTCTCCTTCAAACATCGAACTGAACTCATCAGCTTTAAGGCCAGATTTTTATTTAACTGCTTCAGTAGAAGATCTTGAAGTTGGTATGTGCATTTAGTAATATCACTTGAGTTTACAAGTTCATCACTGTCCGTCAATTCAACACCTACAAACTCCATAGCAGCGGCCTCTTCGACAAGTTTTGGTGTGAGTGAAGTAATAGTCAGGCGTATTTCTGCTTTGATTTCTTCTTGTTTTCGACTTGCACTGTCCATCATAGCATTGAACAGCTCCTCTTCTTTCTTCTTAGCATATACCAGTCTCTTGGGTGTAATAATCATGTCCCGTAGAAGGTCATACGCGGTTGCGATGAACATGCCTAAGATACGACTATGATGTTCATTTAATATAGAGGCTCCAACAAGCAGCTCGTATTGCAATACATCGTGTAGATAAGCTTCAAATTCCGAGAACTTTGAAATTCCGCTCATAAGCTTGCTTTTCGGCTTCAACCTTGAAATTTCAGACTTCTTCATGGTAAGATTTCCATTGTCTGCATTTTGAAGCGGTGTGTCTGCGAGAATCTCCACAGATAAAAATCCAAGATCACAAAGTTGTTGAGATAACTTATCACTTTGACAATTGTTTAAAGTCCCTGAGACGAATTCTCGGTCGGATTCTGTGGAGTCTTGCGTCTTCCGGTTGCATTTGGCAAAGAAAATACTGCGATCTGGATGCATTGCCTGGATACTTGACAATTTGTGGATATCCTATAAAATTGTACCGGTACCCATTAGTATGAAACATTTAAGCAATATTCACTAAATATATAAAACACTGTACTAATCTAGCCAATGTTTCATACAAAGTAACTGTTTGTGCTAGTGTAGGTAGTGCCAATAATACGGACAAGCTTTCGTTGTTAGGGATGCAACTGCCTGAAAAATAAAAGGAGAATTTCGACGTTTCGAGCGAAGGCCCTGAGCGAAAGCCCTTCGTCTGAAATTACAGACGAAGGGCCTTACAGATACTTCACAGCACACTCCCTATCAGGGCTTTTCAGTGACTGGTTACATTATGAATAGATAGATAGAACCGGACTGACGTGAAGCAGACCGAGGTAGACTTACAAATGGTGCTTGAGCAGCCGCTATTAGTCCATACCTCATTAATGATCTGCCTCCAGACCTATGTGCCTAACCCACCCTGTCAACTTTCCATGTGGGAGGAAACACGGAGTACCCGGAGAAAACCCACGACTTTCCGCAGAGCGTTGACTTTTACTCTTTTCACATAAGGACTGGGTTCGAGTCACATTGGGAAGTTCTCACTGAGATTTGAACCCATGGCCTTAGAGGTGAAAGGCAAGTGCGCTAACCACTTCGCCACCGAAGCCCGAAACGTCGAAATTTTCCTTATATTTTTCAGGTAGTTGCATCCCAGCAACGAAAGCTTGTTCATAAAAAGCAGCCTGTAAGCAGGCTCTCCCCTAACCCAGGGGGTCTGCTCAACCAGGCTACATACAAAGCTGATCTACCATTGAGAGCTAGCTAGATAAGATATACGCTAGTGAAGTAGTGAGTGCCTGGTTATCGCAAGTGAACTTGGTCATGGTCAACCACACGTATGATGATTGAAATAAAGACATTGGTATACTTACAAACATAGAAGGGAAGAAGTTGTGTTAATAGCTCTTATTGGGGAAAAATTGAATCATTCGATCGGTGTTTGAAACTATTATGGATACATTTTTTTAACCAAAATATTTCGTTGTCCGTTTCATTTTTACCCGGTTTAGTCTCACTTTCTAAGTCAGAGTGACTTTTCTCATTGATCCTTTTTGGCTTTATTGATTTTTAATTCTTTGATATGCAGTACTTCCCAGCCAATCTGTCATTACTGTATTTCTATAGTGAATTTTAAAGTTACATTTGTAAGTATTCTGGTGCAGGGGCGTCACCCTATTTTTCCTCTGACTGTTTTACATCAAATGAAATATCTTCAATCACCAGTTTCTGAAAATCTGACAGGGCATAATAAACCACGAGAGCTCAGGCATACAGTTGCGCAATATACTTAAACTGTATAGGATCTTTAAGTACTAAGTATTAAAACAGAATAAATTATAAAAATATGTACTATACAGGGTGTATTCAGTCTAACATTTACTAGTTCTATGCCAATCGCCAAAATATACTTGCGGTCATACATGTATGGTGGTTGGAATAGAACTAATAATTAACAATTATTCGCCGAAGGCGAGGTGATTATCGGTGAATAAAAACTGAGACGAAGTCGAGGTTTTTATTCACGATAATCACCGAGCCTGAGGTGAATAATTGTTTTAGTATAATTTCATAGGTGATTATTTGGAAAAAAATAAGAAAATACACATTTCTTCGTCATTTAATTGACAAAAGAGGCTTCGGCCGCCATTTTGAAAATCGCTTAGGTGATTATCGCGTAATAATCACCTCAACGGCAACCAATCAGCGTGGAGAATTTTCAATAATCACCTATGTAATTATACTAATTGTTAATAGGCAGAAACACACACCCAGTAAGCAACGTATTTTTATTCAGTTTCAGTCTAGTATAATTTTCAATTTAGTTTTATTCAGTTTCAATTTAGTTTCAGTTTCAACTTAATTATCCCGTATATTGTACAGTATGTCTGGACTCCCTGTCAATAAACACGATCATTTTCTTTTTTTCTTTATTTTGTTTTTGCAAAAAAGTATTTATAAAATTAGTACTTTTATTATTATAGAATTATCAATTTCTGAAATGTCATCAGGAGTCTTTGGGCCTCTCACTCAATTGAACTAATGCTGAAGGATTTTGTAGATGGAAATTTCGAAGGTTAATTTTAAAAGTACTACATTTATTTAGACCTAACAATAGGAAGGGGCGTGTAGCGCTGCCGAAGCGCTCTGATGTGCACCCCCACCTCCCAACTGCAGCCCCAGAAAATGTCTATGGGCCTCTGACAGGAATCAAACCTGCAGTCCCTGGAATCACAAGTACCTATAATACAATATCCCATGCATACAAATCTCAAGCGACAAATTTACAACTTTAGTGGCTAGTATTATATGAAGCAATTTTGCATACGCTAATTTTTGCACAATACAGTACATAAATTTTCTCATTGACTATTTACTCATTGCTACCGGCTATTGCAAAAACGATTTATTTTCATCATCTCCAAATTCTTCATAATATGTTGCAAAGAATGCTTGTTGCAAATTTTCATTGGAATGAAAATTGAATTTCAAAGAATGAAATTTCAGTGTACAGTTTCAGTTCAGTGTACAGTTTCATTTCATTATACACAATGTAATCTGCCTGATTACATACAATCTCTGGCGAGTCAATACTAAATTGTTGATGTGCTGTAACAGAACAATGCTTAAACTAGAAATACATGCATTCAGCAACCCCTTGCCTTTCTTAACAGATGAAGTATACATGTATAAATCTACATAAAATATTTCATGATTAAAACAATAGTGGTTCCCATAGTAACCTGAATATAATATAGGAATTGGAAAAATATTAAGAGATAATTTTTAATAAAGAATAATTGATTTTCAAAACCTAGGATGTAGTTTAAATTTATGTTATATTGTTATTTGGTCTTCAGTAGGTCCCAATTTTAAGCAAAAGAAAACTGTATAAAACATTTTGAAAACATAGCCAAGAAACCATGCAATTAAATTATTAAAAATATCAGGTGTGTCTTTTCAGTTGACAGCCACAAATTCATGAAACTGCAGGCTTCTTTCCAGTCAAAATCGAAAAAAGCATCTTGTACTTCTGTAAACTTATTTACAAAATGTAAATTCGCTAAAATATACTGCAAAACAGCAAATATGATGTAACACTTTTCTGGTTTGCTATGCCTGTAAATGAATATAAACTCTATGTTTCAATTCAAAAAAGTTTGAAAGATGCAAAATTTGGGCAACGTTTACAGTATATCTGCAGGTCCCCCTTTGTTACGAGCAGAACCAGGCACAGATTTTCTGGGGGGTGCGAACCCCCCAGAAATTGGTTGCACCCCCCAGGGGCATTTGTTACCGCCCCCAAAAAGTTTTTGCAACCCGGCAAATTATATATATTTAATACCAACGCCCTTCTCGCCCGAAAAAAGTTGGGCGTAGTTTTTAATATGTTTTGCAACATTTCTTGTAAATAATGCAAGCCACAAAAATGACAAAATAATATACTCTAGGGATTAAATTTAAACAGTAGATCCACAGTTGTAACAATTTTGATTTGGTATTTTCATATTTGATACTGTATTTTGATTATTCTTACTACTAAATTAGTAAAATTACTAATATTATGGTCTCAGATGCTGCCATGCAGGCCTTGAGAAGACAAGTTTTGTTAAACATTTTCCTTGGCCTTTCTGGGCGTTGCCACCAGGCCACGGCCCAAGCAAGCAGCAGCACCCCCCAAGATATTTATCCCCCCCCCCAAACGAAAATATGAAAATCCGTCTCTGAGCAGAACTGATGTGCAGAATGGGCTTTACAGCATCTTTAAAGCTTTTGCCAGAGCTTGTATTCGCGCATGCACATAACATCAAAAGCCATCCATCACACAATGGAGGATGACTTTGCACTTCGCTATATATGTTCTCATATGCCCGGATGTAATTAGCCGAGTGGAATTACTCAATTAGTACCCTGGGCAGAATTAGTACCCAGAATTAGTAACGCCGGGATTATACCTGGAACGGTGCTTGGGGATAAATATCAGAGATTCTTGGTTTACACATGCCCCAGGGTGAATTTGAGGGTACTTCTGAAAAATCTTTGGCGCAGAACAGTGACTCAAACAAAATTTGGCCCACATATTGATCGCAAATATTGAATTGGCGCTGAATGATCCCAAAGATCCATTTGGCGCAGCAATTTGGCAATGATTTGGTGAAGTAATTAAGCATGCATTATATTAATACTGTATATTTGAAATTATAACTTGAAAGGAATGAAAAGCCAAATTTCAAAAATTCAGTGAAGCTTCACATGAATTCGAAAAATCTTCGGCACAGAAAATTGAGAAATTCACCCTGGCACATGCCATCATGGTGGCCATGCATGTTGGAGGAATGCTAACAAATGAAAGATTAGCAGCTATTGTATTTGGAGTGTATTTTCCTCCAACATTGGCAATGCACATTGCCTACATATCTTTGTCTTATAAATCCCAAAGGATTGATTGCAAACCAACAGTGAATGATCAAATATACTTTATACCTGTTCACTAAGTTCTTCATGTTCTATGGCATAGATCACAACAGGTACAGCACCTTCACAGTAAGCCTTAACTTTCTGTTCGAGCTGGTCAGTTGTTGAGTCAAGGCCTGTAGATGAGCATACTATCTGAGCACCAGCTTTCAACAGGGGATGAGGTAACGTAACCTCCGCAACTGATAAAGCCAATGCAGGATCTAATTTGTCATCATTTTTCAACACCAAATCTCTTCTTGGAACACACTGTCCTTCCCGTTCAAAAGAACTGAGGGTTGTTGCAAGCACATAGCTATCTGGCAAAAGCAAACTCACCCCCCGAGGACCAAATTTTAGACGAATTGTTCGCCATGATTCCGAATCACCAACATCATCGCCATCAGGTAGCACTGCTTCTCCAAGTAGTTCGTTAACTACAAGTATTTTCGCATAAAGACTTTGTCCTATGACAACAATAGTTGGCAAAGTTTCACATACCCGCGAAAGAGCATCTAAATCATCGTCAGGAATGATATATGCCGAGTCGCTATCTTGGGGTAAACAACCTGAATTGCGGATTTCTTGCAATACTTTAGTTGTATCCCAATTGATTTGCTTTAAGATTGAACTTTGCTCATGAAACTGGCCGATTTCGTCAACCAATTTAGAGACCATCATTTATTTCCTTGGTGGCCAAAACATGTTCTCACCGATCTTTCTGGTTTTTCTCAGTGGGTTTTCTCAGGAAAAACAACAATTAGAACTAATTTGAGCCCCAAATGCCATCATGTCAGCGATTATCTGACACCTACAAAATAAAATACTTCATGTTGGCGTCATTTATGATAAAATAAAAACATGGCGGAAGAAAGTGCTCGAAATACCGAAAGTTTGATCGAATGTAAACGGTTATTTGTCGGTGGATTGTACAAAGGTGTCTCAAAAGAGGACTTAAGGTAGTGTTCCAGAATTGTTGCGAGATTCTCAATATATTGTTGTCAGAATCAGAATATATAAAACAGAATTTAATATTAAAACGTATAATCCAGGGTGCATAATTTCTATGCAAATATATCGCCACGCCGAAGGTTTCAAAATATATTATTTTTACGCCAAGAAATGTGAAGTTTTACGCCAGCCGGTCACAAAAAGCGAAACGAAAATAAAAGCTTGCCAATATCCAATATGGCTGACACACATATTTAGTCGACAATCGAAAAAAAGCGCATTATGCGTGTACTAGATAGATAAGAATGCTTGTTTTGTTTTTCGATAACCATTTTAAGCATAATTGACAGTGGAAGAACGTCTACATTTCAGTTTTAGGAAGTACAAACTACTTTCATAATTCGTATTTAATATTTTAATAGGCATATATTTATAAATACAGAAATATGCCGGACAATTTACGCCAACCTGACGCCAACACGCCCCAGTTTGCAGAACGTGGCACTAGTGCACCCGAGGGCAATTTCTTGTTGCAATTTTAGCGCACCTAGCCTAAATGTTCCTCGTGCCTTAGCTCCCAGGGTGCACTTGACATGTATAATGATGTAGGGTGTCTATACAAGTAAGCTATTACAGACCACATGACTTGAAATGGGTTAATTTACATACAAGCTTAGGAGGTCTATTACACTGGTACCTCTTCCTCTTATTTTTAAACACTTGAAACATGATACACTTTGTCCGTATCCTTCTTTTTCTTCATCTTCATCCCTTTCCCCACATATAAGATGAACAAATTCGCTGCATAACTTACATTTGTGTCCTGTTCCTACCTCTTTATCGCAAACTGCACATGTTACTTCTATAGTTTCCGCCATTTTCTTTCAGGAAAAAATTGGCGCGAAAATATCAAATCAGCTTACGCAATACGCATTCTTCAACTCAGGTTACTGCTCAGTGGGTTACTGTCTAGCGCGTATTTGGCCACGCAAGAAAAGATATACGAAAGAGTGGACCGTGGGGGGAAAGACAAGAGATAAGCCGCTAATAAATTGTAATTTACTATTTCCCAGCCGGCGGACCGGCGGTGACACACCTTGTCACAAAAAATTCGCACCTACAGCATTTTTTACAATTTTTCAGGTGCGCACCTGACAGTTTGAAGCGCACCTGCACTTGAAATTCTTGGTATATCGCACCCGAGATCTCGTCGAAATGTGCCACGTTCTGCAAACTGGAACACACCTACATCTTAGCGATCGGTACGCCATTATGCCAAGACTAGTACATCTCCACGCTGGAGATCTCCGAACTTTTGTGCACGGAATGCACCCTGGCGTATAATTTGACAATTCGTAGTCTACAGTACTGCCAAGAAATAACTTATCAAAAACCGCGTCCAAGATGCGGGTATCTTGCGTCCACTGTGTGTCCACGGCTGCGTCTGTCCTGCGGGCGCCGTGAGTCCATCGTGTGTCCACTGTGCGTCTGTGGGTGCATCCACTGTGCAGGCGCCATGCGTCCGCTTTGCGTCTGCGGGCGAGGACGCAGCTGAGAAAGAGTTCTATTCATAGATCGTCGGAAATTATCACGTTTCGCTTTTCATAAACAAACTGTGGGCGTCGGAAAATATTTGTGTTAGCGATTTCACACCACGTTTTTATGCTAAAACACAAGCGTTGCAGACCTAGAATCCTAGATATTTATACTTCTAACATTAAACTCACCGTGAATTTTCAGAATTTGTGCTTCGTAAAGTTCCTTTTCGTATTTGATCTCTACTTTCGCACCTTCGTATAACGTTTGGTTTAAACCCAGTAATCTTTTAACGTTGCCGGTTGGCAAAATGCACGTATGGTTTTATATCTTCTTTGAAAAACCCAAAATACGTTTTGGTTGACAAGTAAGCGATCGATACCACATTTCATTAGTCTGATAGTAATATGGATCGAGTTATATTAGTCTGAGCTCTTCAATTCAGCTTTAGCGAATTATACTTTAGCGAATTATACTTTGAAAATCAAGCGATGAGTCACAGTCATTGAATCGTGTTGAAACACAAAGACTGTTTCCTGGACATGTAAAGGTATTCCATTAAGGGATTAAGAGAAGTCATTTATCCAGAAATTATATGGTAATTATCAATTTATATGACATATCACCATGTGCATTTACTGCTTTGGAAAAACAACACAAACTTGTTGCTGTAAATAAAGTTATATAGTGGCTCATAGTAATGGTATTTTATATGAAAAATCAAAAGCGCTATATATATTGTAAATGAGCATCTTCGTTTTAATATACTGACGAGTTACGAAGACATAACATTATTCAAATACAGAATTGCATATCAACTAATCGGCAATCTTCTACGAGGTAAGTCAGAATTTGAGTAGCAAATGAATGTGTTGCGAGATATATACTCGTTGTAGTCGTGATCTCACTGAGTTTAGTATATGCATGTGTCTACATTATATTTATATATAGTTTATGTGTATTTTACGCTCCAATATACAGTCATATACGCTTCAATCGCCACTCAAGTACGTGTGATTGCATTGTGAAAGCACTACGCTTACTGTAGTATAACGAATAACATTATAAAATGGTTACCGGTATACTAAGTGTAACGCTTAGGTTCAATGAAACTCGATTTCGGATTCAACTTTTTATTCTTGCTTCTCCGATCAGTGACACTGATCTGTATTCTCACGACAAACTACGAGTATGATGCAAATATTAGTTCGTTTTCCGATTATGTTACGACGACTGCGTCCAAGCCGACGCAGTTTTTAACTAGAGGCCGGACGCGGGCACTTTGGAGGCAGGACGCGGGCAGAGTAGACGCAAGACGCGGGCGTCGTGGAGGCCGGACGCGGGCGCTCTGGAGGCAGGACGCGGGCAGAGTGGACGCAAGACGCGGGCGCTCTGGAGGCAGGACGTGGGCAGACGCGGGGACAAGTTATTTCTTGGCAGTACTGTACCTCAGATAATGTATTAATGTTGATCGTCTCTTAGGCTTTTAAAAACAATATGACAGCCTTTGAAACTCCCGAATTTCAGATCGGCAAGAAATTTCCGACCTAAAAACGATAATTATTTTAATTTTTATAATGAGCTTAAGCAAGCAATTTTTTGTCAACATGGACATCACTCATCAGATTGTCGAGGGGGGGGGGGATGGTTTAAAAACTGTGTTAACTTTGTACACAGTTTGTATAATGCAGCTATCAATTTAAAACCCAAGGGGGGGGGGGGGTGCAGGAAAAGGGTGGAGATTTGACAAAAAGTTGAGATTTTGTTTAAAATTTCCTTGGGAAGACAGGAGACCAATATCAATCAAATGTATCAAAAAGTCTCCACCTGGCTGGGCTGGATGTATAAAATACTAAAAAAAGTGATTAAAGTTAACTATAGTTAGTGGAAACATCATCCAATAAGAAGTGCATATTTGAGAGTTAATCACTATTAGTTTTATACAACCGGCCCCTGGGGGCAGAATAAGCAGGGTCTGAAATTTATATATTTTGTCAGTATCCAAATGGGATACCAGGATTCAAAATTTAGTATCCCCCCTGAGAATCCAGTATCCCACTTCTGGATACTGCATGGTTACCGGTACCATAAGTATTATACACTGTCCCATCCAAATAAATTTCCATAACTCTCACTGTAACAAATTGCAATAACAACAGGAGACTCAACAGTCAACAACTAAATAACGCACTAAAATGCACATAATATCCTTCAACACACTTCTATATGCTAGTCCTCAATGAGGTTGCAAACTGATAGTATTCAAAAACTATCAAGAGCCTCAAAGGTGTTTAACATTTTCTTAATGTTTGAAATTTTCTTAGTATATCCAGTCAGGATAGAAGTTTGGTATCCAAAACCAATACTGCAACAGGGCTTTATCCAAGCACTTTCGCTGACCCCCGTTTTAGAAACGAAAATTCAGTTTTTGTGATGCACAAACTGTAGTCTCTCGAAGTGTAGCATCTTAAACTATATTGCCGCCACGTTGCTTGAATGTAACCGCCTGGTTTGTGAATGATGTAATCTTATATAGACATTGCCCAATACCAAAGAGGCCATGCATTGATGTACTCGTATTCAAGCGTATTTTTTCTGCAGCTTTTTCACTCTTCCAAGGTTGTGTAAATCTTAGATTTTAGCTCGAAAAATTATACTTTTTATTTGTAATATTTGTTTATCTTCAGTCATCCCATTTCATTTTGTGCTGATTTGATCGAAATTTTTATCAGAAATCCAAAAATGCATGCCATCTAAGCATGGTGGGCACAAGACACAAAATACACAATATATAGAGGTAGCTTTATAACATAAACAATAACATGTCGTTTTAATTTGAAAAAAACAGCTCAAACAGCCCTGTTGCTCGGAATTCCAAAAACTAAAGCGTGTGAAAATTATTTTTTGTTGTTTTTAGTGTGAAGTTTCTTCGAAACTTCACAGTATTGTAATGACTGGGGGGAAATTCAAACGAATCAGTCAGTCATACAGTAAACTTTCCGGGGGTATAGACGATTAGTTATGTTCGTAGTGATTTATTGTACTTAGTCAGTGTTTTGAAGGTTATTTAGGCAATTTCAGTTGCCTTCTTTAAATATCCTTTTGGACTTTTGCCAAGTTCACAAAAATTTCGAGGAATCGTTGTCGTTATGCAAATTTTATAACATTCGCTTCTCGTCGGTTTTTCGTGTTGTGTAAAGGACTTTCCCCCGGAACACCCGATTTTTTCTTTAGCAGCGCAAATGCGCATGCTCTATCAAGCCGTAGATCAACGATAGCGTGACAATGCTACGAAGGAGCGAGGCAGTGTTGTTTTCAAATATATAAATATTGAATGCCCATAATGCATAACATCGATTTATATATTGCGCAGATTATCAAAGATTTACTAGCTGTAATAGTAATTCTCATGTCTAAAATATTTTAAATATTTTAAATATTTTAGACATGAGAATTACTATTACAGCTAGTAAATCTTTGAGAATCTGCGCAATATATAAATTGATGTTATGCATTATGGGCATTCAATCAAGTACCGATATTATTTTATTGATGGTATATTCATTATACGAAGCTGGGAAGGAGCTAGACAGTGCTTTTTTTCAAATGCATAAACATTTCATTTTCAGAATTCAGACGTAAATATTGAGAAAATCTTTGAGATTCTAGGCATTCAATTAAGTGTCGATATTATTTTGACGGTATATTCATTATACAGAGCTAGGAAGGAGCCATATACAGTTTGTTTTCAAATATATAAACATTTCAGACATGAATATCTTGGATTCTACGCAATATATAAATTGATGTTTTGTATTTTACCGGCATTCAATTAATTAATATTTTAAGTGCCGATATATATTATTTGTATTCATTATACATCGACTGTATAAGGTGCTACACAGCTACACCACAGAGTAGATGGCTACACTCAGTACGAAGAGCGAAAACTTGCATCAGTCAGTAGCGTAAACAACTATTAAACAGAAGCGGTCTTTGTATCATTGTATGGCGTTATAATACGAAGAAAATATAACCATCAAAATAACTTGTTGCGAGACTAAAGCCTGTTGCGAGGCTAAAGAAAATCTCTTGACCCGTCAGAGCTCTTTATTCAAACGAGAAAGACGAGGAAATAGCCAACGTATATCGCTTTACAGTCTTACCTCAACAAGAGGGAAGAGCCTGGGAACTAGGTTGCTTTACAGTATGAAATATACAGTCACGGGCCTTGTTCACATGTCCAGCACAACGGTGCAAACTCGTGTTCAATGCAGTATTTAATGCAATGAGAACTCTACCAGATCTTACAAGAATCTATCCGTATCAGAGCTTTATCAAAACTGCTATAATTAAACACTGCTATAAGCCTATAACTGTGAAACTATTGACATCTAAATTGAAATTATTGAATACTTGCGAAAAGCTGAAAATGACTCATGAAAAGCAACTTGATCTTGGGAATATAAAGTCAAAGGTCAATGAGACTTGTTGTTGTGAAACATGTCACAAATCACAATTAGGTTAAAATGCGGAAGCGGATGAGGAACGGAGCGGATCCACGGAGCGGATCCACAGAACGGATATGGGGATAAAATACGTCCTTTTAATGATGCAACGTCGTAGTGCTTATTATTCATAACATATCTTTAATCCTGTACAGCTACAGGTATTTCAATTAAAGTTGTCACTGAGACAATAGTCAAATGTAATATGGGCGCTAAAAGGATCATGGGAATAATCATAGTTTTAAATAAGTTTAGTATATCAGTAGCCTCGTGGGGATGCTTTTAGCGACAGCTCCCAAAGCAAATGTAGTTTTAGAATATGCAAAATTTGGTTGTTGGTGAAACAATTTAAATTTCGAGTTGTCGCGTGCAGCATCACAATAAATAAATAAATTGTATCAGTTCCACGAGGCACGACATTTTTGATGTGCTAGCCAGTTGTTTCAAACGTCTCGCTATTCATGTGCCGAACGCATTAAAAATAGATGAGATGAAATGCCTTTGGTAACTGTTTATTTCGTAGTGTAAGCCATCAACTTTTCTAGGTTGTCGGCGACCCTATATAGTTCTTGCAGTGTCTTTTTCAATTTGAAACTTCACACTATCCTTGGATCCCTAGTTTCTTTTCGTTGGAGAAAGATTCAGTTTAAAAACTCAATCCAAGATTGAGTTTTGACCTCCGTTTACTGGAGGTCACTTGGTGCTTGGATAAAGCCCTGTCAGCAAACTTCAGACCCTGGAATAAACATTCTCCGTACTGAAAAACAATTGATACAATAATATAGCCCAGACAACTATTTATTGGGTTTAATGCTTCACTGCTTCTTGCAGGATATTCAGAAATGTCAGTCAAATGTCCCACCCCCTGGGATAACATTGATGTTCAAATTCCCTACGAAGGGGATAAGCACTCAAGTCCAATCCCCAGTCTTTGCCAGCAGCCTCCCCGTGGGATTTACATTGATAGATGCATAAATCTGACGTCCATGCTGACAAAACGTCGCTTGCTTAAACTCGCAAATTTTCAATCTAAGTCTTAGTCGGCAAAAATTTTCCAAACAAGTGAATAATTTCCAAATGATAATTTGATTTTGTTGCTTACATCAAGTAATTTATAGACAGCAATTCAATAGTAAACAAAACAAATAACAAAATGCAGGAACAATATCAATTAAATAATTGAACCCGACCAAACAGTTCAGGTGTGTGCACCCCACTAAATGCACTGTGCCAAACAGTGCATGTTCGGCACTTAATTGTTATGTGTTGTTATTGCTGTAATTATATATAGCATGTGCAGTCCACGCACCCAGCATGTAGCTATAACTGCATGGACTGCATGCAATAGGTTCTCTAAATACACCTCATTCTAAAATACAAGTGATATTTGACAGATTGGAAACAGCATGCAATCAAACATACATAGAGGATATTAGACGGTTGCGAAGAGATATGGATTTTATGTTCGAGTGGCAAAAACAATATCTCACGAGTGAGCGCAGCGAACGAGTGAGATATTGTTTATGACACGAGAACATAAATCCATATCTTCTCGCAGTCGTTTAATGTTCTGTTTATTATACTGTATGGACTTATTCAGAGTGACAAAAGTACACACAAAGACGACATGTAAATAAGCACGCGAAAGACCAGTGTAATTGTGTAAATGCGATATTTTTTTAAATTATAGTGCAAACATAAAACGAGAATAAATTTTACTTATCTCAAGATGTCTTTTAAATGTTTTCGTTTTATTTCCAATGTTAATTTCGTTTTAAATACGAACCAAAGACCATTTGTATTTTCAAAACAACAGCAATGAAAATGGCGGGAAATTTGAGAAACACTAGCAGGGGTGAAATCAGTGAACTCTCTATATATTTAACAGTTATTCTACGAACTCGAGTCGAATATGAGCTGATAGCCGATGAGGCGCGTAGCGCCGAATCGGCTATCGCTCATATTCGACGAGAGTGAGTGGAATAACTGTTTTATTATATACACAAGGTCTGAATTCACAGACTTTGCTTTTCGAATATTTTCAATATTTTTCTATTTTGTTTATGTTTTTATCTTCGCTGTTTCGGCCGATTATTTTTTCAAAAATATATATTTTTAACCATTTTAAATTTTAAACATTTATTTGCTAACCTGAAAACAATTTGTGGGAGTTTTTTCATTGTGTTTTTAATCCTGTAAAGGCTATAAAAAGCGACAACTTGCCGTTTTCTCGTTTGCAAAACATCGTAAATTCAGTTTGGCCGCCATTTTGTTTTTCTCTACTAGCAGGATATGAGCTAATATCCCGCTAGTAGAGAACCAATCAGATTGCAGAATACCTCATATCCAGACCTTGTGTATATAATAAATATATATATCTGGAACGATAACAGCGAGCGAAAAGTGAAGCCGACGGAAAAATCACGACATAAGTATTCGTCATTGTCTTCGTCATCAACTGTTCAAGAACTTTCTTACAGTATTAAAAATCACTTAGGGCCTGTTCATATGATCCCGCTTACCGGGACGTCTCGCTTACCGAGACGAATATTTCCGTGCGTTCATATGGAGTATTTCGTCCCGCTTGCCGAGATGAAATTACATTGTAGTTCTATAATTAGCGTATGCAAAACTTCTACATTTCAGTCAAGCAACACAAATACTTGGCGATTTTAGTGTTTTTCTTCGTTTATTTACAAGAAAAAGTATTGCTTCAGGTGGTTATTTAATACTTGTTTACAAAACAAACATAAAACCAAGTAAAAAGTGTTAAATTAAACCGGCAAGACTTGTTTCACTTCATCCCGGTAAGCGGGCTGGCGTGTTCATATGGAAAAATTTTCATCCCGCCTACCTATGATCTCGGCAAATTCAAACGAGATCTCGGCAAGCGGGCCAGCTCGCTTTCTCATATGAACACAATGCAAAATTTTATAGGAAAATAGATAGGCGGCGAGATCATCGGTAAGCGAGACGTCCCGGTAAGCGGGATCATATGAACAGGCCCTTACATATAAAATTTGTAATTGTTTTGAAAGTTTTTATCACAGTTTTTATATCTTTATTCACTTTTATAAACCTGAAGATGGAGTTATACTTCGAAACGTAGTTATTAAAATAATTTTTTACTAAGCCCATATGGTCTAATTTTAACACACGTACCGATATTCATTTACATTTTGCTGGCAGGCAAATTCCGATCACACAATAAATTCTTTAAAAAATAACGTACCAGTGTATTGACTAAAAACTATAAAACTGGTAAACTAAAAAACAATTCAAACAATCGCGAAAAATGGCAACGGCAAAGTCACAGTTGCAAGTCAATTTACCTACCTGTGAAATGAAATTTTCTCGCAAGAATATCTCTTTCGTTGTGCATCCAGAACGACAGTACGACACAATATATTTGAAAAAGTGATTCTTTTCTCCAGACGGGGAAATTTTACTCGGCTTTTTTCCGACAGCGAACTCAATGCAGTAAATTTTAGGAGCAAATCTGTTTGCTCCTACAATGTATTGCATTGAGTTGGCCATGTTTTTAATTTTTTTTTCGTGATTGCGTTCAAATTTATACTGGCCGTGCAACGGTTTGCAAGAGGGGGAATGAAACTGACGTCCAATCCGCGTAAGCCTGACGTTTGAGGGACTGAGACTGACGTCCAATCCGCGTGAAAGACTGGTATCGAGGCTTCATTGTTTTCACAATCAAATGACTGAATGTTATCGTTCCAGATATATATATATATATAGAGTTCACTGGGTGAAATACGGAAAATACGCGCACCTGGCCCCGGATGTAGTGACGTATGAGTTCTACGAGTGTTTTAGTTTCCTTGTCCATATAATAAAGGACTTTATTCGCGAGGAAATCTAGAATATATGAAATGTAATAATAAATAAAAGTTTAGTTACAGATAAATAAAAAAATGTTTCACTTGTGTAAACATGCCAGTCAATTCTTGCTGTTGCTAATGGTTAATTCAATTGATGAATTTGATATGCTGATATATTAAGTGATAATGATCAAAACATGATAAAACGCCATCCTTGAAAATACAAGCTTCACCCAATAATTTCCATTTGTACAGGTACTGTATATAACAAAACATACAAAAGAACTAGGAAAGTACAAAATAAAGTCAGATTTATTCAAGAAAGTCAAGAAACTAGACTTGCACTCGGCGCTCACTACTAGTACAAAGGCTAGTACAAACTATCGGTGATCAAACCTCACCGACCCATCCCCAAACTCCTCGATCCTCCTTGATTGAGCCCCCTCCCCAATATTGATTTATTTCTGACAGCCTTGAAATATGTACTTGTATGTGATGAAAAGTGTGTTCAAGGAAAAAATGTCGAGAAAGAAGCTAGAGATCTACTGGAATTTGTTAATATTAATTTTCAATGCACATTTTGAGTGTTACAGTGTTAATGTCAGGTTTGACTCTGGTTGTATAATTATGTCAAAATTTTGACTGGTAAAACATTTGGGGAAATGTATTTCGATTAATCTCGTACCTTAAGGTGGAGTAATACGAGCAACAAAATTGCTGCAACTTGCAACAAAATCTGATTTCAACGCATGTTAAGTAGAAATGTTGACACGTGTTGCCTCGTGATTTGTAATTTATGGGTAAACATTTTCAATTAAACATGCGTTGAAATCAGATTTTGTTGCAAGTTGCAGCAAATTTTGTTGCTCGTATTACTCCAGCTTTATATAATATTTTAGATATTACACTAAGCAAACGAAACTGAGGAACTCTGTGTGTTTCTAATTATTATGTAGGTTTGATTAGGCCTAAAGAATAATATCCTGCGGTTCCGCATTCATTGCCTGAAAAATTAATTGTTCATGAATGTCATTTAATTATTCATGAATTTTGCTAATATTAAGCCATATTAGGCCATATAAAATATATTAATAATTAGTCTAATGCGTAGATACGGAAAGAGCTAATGCCCTTTGTTGTTACTAACTGCGCTATATCTGTACAAAAACATATGCACCATGACTACGTATTATCAAATTTAAGCATGAGGCTACATTTCTGTATAACGGTGCGTTTAATGAGGTTACATAGTAACCAAGGTTAATATCATAGGAACCGCGCGCAGTCTGGGTACTATAGGTGCCCTCAGGATATCGGATATAGAGAGTGGCAAGCAGACTCTCAGATCATTAGCTAATTCGTAGCCAACTGCAATGGTAATCTGCTCAGAGAAGAAGCTTTTTTTTTCATGACTACAATTGATTTTCAATTTAATTTCCATCGAACTAAGTTCGGTGTGATAAGGTGCAGACGTTCGGTGGTCAGGTCCTGAATGGACAGGTCCACGTGATTCGGACCTGAATCCAAGTAACTCAAATCCGTAGATCATTAGCTGACCACGTCTGCACCTAACTATCCACACGGGTAAGAATGGTGACGACAGATATTAAGTCGTTTTAGTATAGTGATACTTGTATTTTTGCTACATAGTATTTTGGAGTTTTTGATCTGATGAAGACGGACTTTAAAGTGGCAATTCAAATCAAGAATGATGAAATAAGCAAATCTACCACTGGCTCACCACCAACTCTGAACCCGCGTGATGACAAATTCAACATTGCTCTTTTATGCATAAAATGCAATAAATTTAAGACGTCTTTGTTAGTTTTTTTATTCTTGCTTTGCTTCATCTCATTTTGCCACCGTGACTGGCGCTAGGGCTGGCTGCGTAGCTGGCGCTACCCCTGCTAGCTTCTCCTGCCTCCCCCCTCCCCGCTAACGCCTGCTGGGCAGGCTATATTGTGTATACAGGCCATTTTCAACCACTGCATGACCGCAAATAGTCAATTAAAGCCCTTCTGATTGACCTATTGATTAATATGTCAAAGTCTAGAAATTCTAGTAAATGTCCTTAGACTATGAATAATGTAAGGTACATTATTCATAGTAATAATAATATTCATAATATTTGTAACATTAATAATATTTGTAACTTTTGATATGTATTTTTATCAAATGAATAAAGACTTATTATTATTATTATTATTATTATTATTATTATTATTATTATTATTATTATTATTACACTGATGATATTGGTATACATATTATACATTATTTCTCTTTTATTAAATGAAGACTAAAGTTTACCCCGTTTGGAGATGTCAAAGACTTGGAAATTATAAGCCGTCATGATTCCGGCTCAGGTACTGTATGGCATCAAGTAGTTTAGTATCCTAATGTAATTTATGTCGCTTAAAAATCACACTGCATGAAACGGCAGTATTAAATAACAGCAGACAAGGAGATTGGTCATAGAAAATTGTTGATCAGTGCTGGTGATTCGGCTTGTCTGTGGATGCATGTGCTTATTGCATGTTGTACTCGGTATTCCGTAGAATGTTGGAATAATACGTTTACGATTCCGCCGGGATCACCCACTCCAATGTTGTGTATGTTCAAATTCCTAAATCTCTTAATTTTACATCCACTTTAGGGGATCATATAAAAACGTTTGCATACCTCAACATTGGCATGTCTGAGAAGAATTTTAGAAAATGTAAGTACGGTTTGTTGCTTAGCTCCGCCGATGGTTTTATGTATTTATTTAGCTTTGCCAACTAGGGCAGGGTCACCACAACAGCATATGCCAATTACTGTGGGCCCTTTTACCTAACCCACCCTGTCAACTTTCCCTGTGGGAAGAAACCGGAGTACCCGGAGAAAACCCACGACTTTCGGCAGAGCGTTGACTTTTACTCTTTTCACATGAGGACTGGGTTCGAGTCGCGTCGAGAAAGGTCTCAGGACCGAGGATGCACCGGGACTTGAACCTGCGACCTTAGAGGTGAAAGGCAAGTGCGCTAACCACCTAAGCCACATGAACTGATCCCATATAAATATTTAAAAAAATCATATGTGATGAACTTCGATCAAACTGTTTGTTGAGAAATATGATACTTGGACTAATATACATGCAGGTATTGCAATGAATGGCGTAAATTCTACCACCATTACCATATATCTTTGAGCCAATATGAATTTATTTTACTATAATATAAGCAACATTTTCTTCCCTTGAATAAATAGGTTTAACGACGTATAACAAATGTAATTGGAAAGGCCATAATCTTAAAGTGGAAGTTGCCAAAGAAGATTATTTAACCAGGTAGACTTACATCATATTTAAAGCAATATTTATCTCCAAAACTTTGATTACCATATATCTGCATGTGTACAGATCCCAACCCAAAGTTAGTAACAATGTTAATCGTCGTATATACTACTGTGTATACTATTAATGTATATGACTATTATTCCAGTAATACTAAGTTTTCGTTTTAGATTGCAGAAAGAGAAGCAGCCAAACGACAGTTTAGGTCAAACCAAGGATACCCCAGGCATTCCTGCAGTAAAGGACATAAAATCAGCAGTTCCCGGGACACCTGTACCGAAGAAAAGAAACTGGGTGATCGGGAAGTTTGGAAGAGCACTGCCAATTGTGTTTTTACGTCGAAAAGATGGCAAGAAGATAGCAAAATTTGATCCGTCAAAAACTGTTCACTGTTTGAAAAAGCTGAGCGGGAATAACGATAATCAAGATCATCCTGTTGATAACTTAACTTGGAATCTTGATGACCATGATCCAGTCCTTATTGGAGTTTATAAAACGAGTCCTACAAACAGAGTTTGTTTGAAACGACCACGTGAAGAAATTGAAGGAGACAATTGTTATACAGCAAAGGAGAAAATTAGGACGAAGGAAAGGAACTCCAGTTTGAAAGATATTCACAGTAATGAAAATGTGAATGATGCAACTAACTCTTTCGGCGATTATGATCAACCACAACATAACAAACCTAGTTTTCTTAACTCTAGCAATTCTATGGTTAAAAGTAACGATGAATCAATTTCGTTTCCTTCCTCTCACCAGAGTTTTGACAATGATGGAACAAGTGATGCTTTGTCAACAAGCAAATCTAGCTTAAAGGAAAGCAAAGAGTGGAATGAAATTAAAGATAAAGATTATGAGCAACAATCTGACAACCAAGTTGACTTTTCATCAAGTAGCGAAAGCTGTTTATCCAGTGACGAGAGCTTATCACAAACAGAAGAGTCAGATCAGGTTTCAGAAACAAGCAGTCACTCGAATTCTGCGTACACTTCATCGGTAGAATCGCTTAGAGATTATGAGACAGAAACCAAATCAAGTTCTCGAACTTCAAAACTTTTTAAAGCAGACATAAGTGATCGATCAAGAAATAAGAGAGAAATTTCAAACAAGTTAAGACTGGAAACATTAGAAGAAAGAAGAGAAGTTCTCAAAACTCAGAAAGAAATCGTTAAAAACGCCCTCCAGAAGGTGGATGCTGGTTCTGTTAAAGGAGGAAATCATATAGTTTTTGGGAACGATGACAACCGCACGGATGAAGAAAATCTGAATTCATTGGATGACGGAAAGGTTGGTCTGTCTTAGCAATTAATCATATTTTAAGTTGATAAGGTAACTGGGACGTGCAGGCATTTAAAGTTTGATCGAATAAATGGTACCAACGATAGGAATCTCTGTATAGGAATAGTGATCTATGAAAATGGTAAAAATGTCTATGGAATACCCTGATATCTTCAAAATTAATGTGTTTGACTAATTCTCTCTAAAGCTTACTATTGAAACTGTATTACACGAATAAAATTATCAAACGAATAAAATATTGAATTTCTATCATCTTTTGGGTGCTGATTACAGTGACAGGTTACAGATTATATAAATACACTAATCTTAACTCGTATGTGGCATGCAAGGCGACCCACCTGCAAAATTCAGCACTTTGATAGGTTCCTGAACGGTCGGTAATTTGCAGTACGGACCACTAAGATGGACCAAATCAGTCTTTTCCTAGTCACTTAAACTGTAAATATGTAACCAGTAAGCTTTGCATATAAAATGACTCCAGTACATGTTAAAACTTTGTTTACATGTATGAAAACACTTTTTGAACTAAAGTAAAACTGTACCGAAAATGCTCTGTTTTCGACTTTTATTATTTTAAAATCCGAAAATCTGTTGTTATCGTTTTATCTTGTTGTTTAGTCAAAATTGTTCACAGAAATTTAAAATCCTGCGTTTTTAAATATTCAAATAGTGTTGGAAACTTTGTTTTTCGAAGAATGCCATATAATAAATAACTTATTGACTGACCTTGTTCAGTCCTGACTGGAAGGCACTTGTCGAGTTCGTTTTTCTCTTGCATATGGACCTCGCCTACGGCTCGTCTAATATCATCCAGTCCGAACTTCTAGCTCAGTCAATAACATAATATTACAGCTTAAACCTTAGTTTATATATTTCCATGTTTTTTCAGAAAATAAGTGGTTCCAAAGCTCTTGCTTGGCTAGGAATGGATTCTTCCAGTGACGACGATGATGACTCTAACAAAAAAGTCGTAGAATTTCTTGGAAAAGAGCATTTTGATGGAAGATCAGGGGAGAAGGTTCGCACTTTTTTTGAACAAGTATACTTCTCTGAACCATCCTAGCATATATTTCTAACAATGCCATACTTATATATATCAACATGTTTCGCTGCTCTTGTTTGCACAAGTTATATTGTTTGCATAATTACGTTCAGGGCCTAACAGGAACAACATTTTGTTGTGTTTATCCTTAGCTGATGAAATTGCAACAAAAGTTTGGGCATGATCAAAGGTTTAAAATGGATGAACGCTTTTTGGAAAGTGACGATGAAATGGAAGCGATATCAAAAACACCGGTTTTTGAGGAATATGATTTGGACAATCAACTTAAGGAAGAAAAATTGTTATCTTTGAAAGTTCTCCAAGATGTGCTTGGTACGAACTCCGTGTTTGTCGATGAAAACGAGGATGCGAGAAACTTATACAGGTGAGAAAAGTGACTTTCAGTTGCTAAATACATCAAAGAATTATTTCATAAATCACTATTAAAGTATTACTTTTATTGCACGGTCAGTAAAATTGATGTTTCTATTCAATGTCACGTGATCATTATCAGCTGGCCAATTAAATGACGACAATTTAAGACATTATATTTTGCAGAACTTTTTTTATCGCTACTGATTTTCCTGACAATGTATTATTAACTTCGCTATAAGGACCTTAATTCAGCAACCGTTCGCCCGTTCGGTTTATTAGACGAAAGGTATTAGTAAATCTGATGCTATACAGTAGTTCCACGCTATACCTATGTTACTTTACTATGGACTGATTATTGTGCTCTCCAGGACAAATGCAGTTATATTTGTGTTTGCAATAGAGACTCTGTTGACACACACTACGATCCAAGTCGTGAAGACCATGCTAACTTTGAGGAAGAAATTAGAATACCTAAAAGTCCCGAGCGAAACAATGAGAACAATATGGCAGATGATGTAACTGCAGTAAACGAACATGTTGTTACACAAGAAAAATTTTATTGTGTATCTGAATCATTGAAAGGATTTTTTGGCAATAAAGATAAGGTACTGTATGGCAGTTCATGCCAATTACGATGAACGTATATTATGATATGATATCCCTTGAACATTCACAAACAATGCATGGTACAGCATTCTAACCTCTGGTGAACCTCTAGCCTCTGGTGTAAAAATGTAATCGAACCACATGTTGAAGAGTTATTTTTGATTGCCCAACCTATATATAGCCCTCTCCGTTGCCATATCTATCCGACTTCCTAGAGATGCCTGCGGAGGAGACAAGCCCAACCGGGAATTAAACGTTATGTCTCCCGTTTACTACCAGCACTTGGTGTACTGCTGAGAACAGTAAGCGGTATATAATAGCATGTATGGGATGTATGTAAGTAGCGAAATCCTATGATCTCCATGATCCTTGGACAACAACACATACTTTATATACCGAGTATATAATATACTGAATATATATATATATATATATATATATATATATATATATATATATATATATATATATATATATATATATATATATATATATATATATATATATATATATATATATATATATAAATATCACTAGCCTCCCAAAATTTATTAAATTGAAACAAAATTTATTAAACTTCAAACAAATACATAAATACGTTTCGGGGCACAACCCCTTCGTCTGACGAATATATATATATATATATATATATATATATATATATATATATATATATATATATATATATATATATATATATATATATATATATATATATATACCGGGTGTCCCAAAAAAAAGTACTCCTGTTTGATTTATAATAACTTCTAAACAAGTAAAGCTATCAAACAGAAATAACTTGCATTACATATAGGAAGGGCTAACTTAGATTTTGATATGTTACAGTTGTATTTTACTTAAAAATTCACCGAGATATTAATGTTCAAAATCTGGAGCATATTTTCGGATGTGTCTAAAATTAGCGAAAATCTGCATATCAAATATAACTCCAGCGTTTCTTTGTTTAATGACATATCAGGCTAACTTGTATTTCAACGAATTGTCGTTAGGGTTTGTATTAGGGATATGGCGTAGATTTAGACATCTTAACATATATGCATGTAAGTCTTAGCTCATGTTTCCTGAAATATGAATGTTCGAAATTATGCAAGTATTTAATAGGTCTTTACAAACTTAAAGGTACATGAAAGACCACTAGGCAGGCTTAAATATTTCTTAAATAGCCTAATTTTTCTTTGTTTTTCATGGGTTAAAAACAGAGTTGATTATTTCTCGGTTAGAGCAGGATGAATATTATTCTTTAATGAAGGAAATAATATTGCTTTTTGCAAATACACATCACAGTATCGACGCTACTATTTTGTTACGTTTTGTTCCAAAAATGTTGGATGTCTCTGGGGAGTTGCTTGTTATGACTTATGGAGTTGTATGGTTTGATTGTGTTTCATTCTCAGTTTATTCTGAACTTAACAAGATAAACAAGATTAAGAAAAGGCAAAAGAGTTTGAGTTTTCTTAACAAGATTTCAGAACTTTGAAGAAGTTGAAGAGCTTCACAATTCTATTGTGACAGCATGCCCTAATTCAGAACTACGAACGCGGATATTCATGACGATCTTTCGCGATGCAGTGGTCTCATGAAATAAGGAAACGTATTCGTGCTAGGAACACATGCACACCGATTTCGGACAAATATATCTTGCTTGTATTTTGTAGATAATAATACTTTGTTTCATAATAAACAATTTGTCAAATGTAATTTATTTACTGGTAATAGTGCATGTTTCAGTCGGGCAAATGTTGATTAATATTTGATACGCCGTTTTTTGCATATTTCAGACACATCCAGAAATATGCTCCCGATTTTAAACATTAATATCTCCGTGAATTTTTAAGTGAAATACAACTCTAATATATCAAAATCTAAGTTAATCCTTCCTCTATTTGATGAAAGTTATTTCTCTTTAAAAGCTTTAATTATTTAGAAGTTATTACGAATCAAACCGGAGTACTTTTTTTTGGGACACCCGGTACTTGCATGCATTAAACCTCGCATTTATTTTCCTAAACAGTTCTTAACATGAAATACTCTGAATTAAAGCCGCCAATGAACGCATGCAGCCTTGCGTCATGTTAGCCATGGCGACAAAACTCGCAAAAAACTCCTTTCCCCTTTTTTTAAAGACGAAAAGCATTTGTTTGCTGTATAAATTATTAGATGCTAATAATATGATGAAGGAAGGCAAATATGCATTGTTCTATTGGTGATAAACAAAGGTTAACAGGTAGGGAATCAAGCCTCGTTACGTCAGCACATCACGTGACCGAAAACAAGGCCGGGCGCGTATGTAACAAGAGCTTGGCCGCGCATTGGTGGTGTTAGTAATCATTGTGCGCTATAAGCATAGAAAACGTATCAGGAACAAAGATTTTTTCCTCCTGTTCTTTTATATTTCCACCAATTATTAATTGGTATGAAGGTGATGGCCCTACCGGGGTGGTCTGCTCAAGATAACACTGGCATGGATCTTGACCCGAGTCCAAGTAACAGTAGTGCCAGTAGTCGTCCCAGGCTACCCCCAGGTCACCTGAGCTAACACCTCACCATCCAAACTTGTAAGTATGGTGAACGAAGGTGTTAAAGACTTCAAAGATATACGTAACTATTCCTGTGCAAACCGCATTGAAAAGGCCTAGACCTAGAGAAGCTTCTTGCCGAAACCAAACATGGACGACAATCTTAAAATATCGTTCTTCTTGCAGTTCTTTTGGGCCATAAGCAGGAATTTCTTGCACTGGTTAAAACATCAACATTTCGCCCACTGAAATTACGCAGAGAATACGCATTTTACCAAGCGACTGCGCCGAAATTAATGAGGAGTTGGAATGATACGTAAGCAGATTTAAAACTACGTTTTAGGCAAAATTTTCACGTAATGTCATATTTTGTTATACGCCGATAGACCATGAAGTTGACCTAAGAAATAAAACAACTTGCAGGCCGTAGCAATACGATGTGAATCTCCCATATTTAAAGCTACACTAGATTGAGTTGATGTGGCAGTAATTTCGGCAAATGACATGGCTATAACTAGTAATCTCAGTCAAATTAAAAAGCCCTGCTTCACTCCTAATCATTCAGTATGTAATTTACAGTATACGCCATTTTATCCGTCAAAGTTTGGACAAAAATCAATTTTATGGCGAAAATAGGCAATTTTTAACTACAACTCAGTTTCTATGTGATTGAAATCTTGAAACAAAACACAATAAAAAATAAATTGGGAACTCGATTAAACGGGAAAAGATGGTTACAGAGAAACACATTCGACATTATCTGACTCTATAATTTTTAAGAAAAAATAATTACTAATAGATAGATGATTTTGAGATCCCATTTCTTTTTTTGCTTTCCAGGCAATAATAAAATCTAATATTACCTTTGTCAAGGTCACGTTGTCCATTCTTTTCAAACTCCTAATTTTTTCACGATGTTTAAGGGACTTCATTAATTCCAAATTCAAAATATTTATGATCTCAGTATTGGCACATATTAATGGTTCCTTCTCTTTTCGTATATCAACGTTATATTTCAGTAATGTTTGAACTACGGCGGTATGACCTTTCCGGCATGCTATACGTAAGGGAATTTTCAATTTCCAATTATTCATGTCTTTAGTCACTCCATGTTGAAGAAGGTAGTCAACAACTGACGCATTTCCTCCTTCACAAGCCAGAAATAGAATTGCGGACATGTCAAGATTTTCTTCATTTGTTAGTTCAGCACCATGTTCAACTAAGTATTCAACTATTTCCAATGAACCAAACTTAACAGCATTGTGAATCACAGGTTTATTCCGCCGGTTTTCCCAGTTTACATTAGCACCATGTTCAACTAAATATTTGACAATTTCCAGTGAACCAGATGATGCTGCAGAGTGAAGAGGACTACCAAGGTTAAAGGATTCAAAATTTACATCAGCACCATGATGAACTAAATATTTGACAATTTCCAGTGAGCCAGATGATGCTGCAGAGTGAAGAGGACTACCAAAGAGAAGGGATTTAAAATTTACATTAGCACCATGTTCGATCAAATATTTTACAATTTCCAGTGAACCATGTGATGCTGCGTAGTGAAGAGGACTACCAACGTGAAAAAATTCAAAATTTACATCGGCACCATTTTCAACTAAATATTTGACAATTTCCATTGAACCAGATAATAATGCAGAGTGAACAGGACTACCGACGTTACGCTCTTCACAATTTACATCAGCACCATGTTCAACTAAATATTTGACAATTTCCAGTGAACCACATGATGCTGCAGAATGAAGAGGACTACCACGGATAAAGGATTCAAAATTTACATTAGCACCATGATCAACTAGATATTTGACAATTTCCAGTGAAGCATGTGATGCTGCAGAATGAAGAGGGCTACCAAGGATAAAGGATTCAAAATTTACATTACCACCATGATCAACTAGATATTTGACAATTTCCAGTGAACCAGATGATGCTGCAGAATGAAGAGGACTTCCAAGGATAAAGGATTCAAAATTTACGTTAACATCATGATCAACTAAATATTTGACAATTTCCAGTGAACCAGGTGATGCTGCAAAGTGAAGAGGATTATTACAGTGAAAGGATTCAAAATTTACGTCAGCACCATGTTCAACTAAGTATTTGATAATTTCCAGTGAACCACGTGATGCTGCAGAGTGAAGAGGACTACCAACGTCAAAAAATTCAGAATTTATATTAACACCATTTTCAACTAAATATTTGACAATTTCCATTGAACCAGATGATAATGCAGAGTGAAGAGGATTACCGACGTTACGCTCTTCACAATTTACATCAGCACCATGCTCAACTAAATATTTGACAATTTCCAGTGAACCAGATGATACTGCTGAGTGAAGAGGACTACCAAAGCGAAGCGATTCAAAGTTTACATCGGCACGATGATAGACTAATTGTTTGACAATTTCCAGTGAACCATATGATGCTGAAGATTGATGAGAGCCTCGTTTAGAATTATATTTACAATTTACATTAGCACCATGTTCAACTAAATATTTGACAATTTCCAGTGAACTAGATGTTGCTGCGGAGTGAAGAGGGATACCAACCCAACAATTTTCAAAATTTACATCAGCACCATTATCAATTAAATATTTGACAATTTGCAGTAAACCAGATGATGATGCAGAGTGAAGAGGACTACCAAAGAGGTGGCATTCAAAATTTACATTCGAACCATGTTCAACTAAATATTTGACAATTTTCAGGGAACCACGTGATGCTGCAGAGTGAAGAGGACTGATATCGTAATACTTTTCACTATTTACATCAGCACCATGATCAACTAGCCGTTTTACTTCATGAAAATTTTCTGTTTTTACTGCGACCAGAAGTTTCGACATATTTATATACCTGTAAAAACAAAGGTAATTATGCAATGAATGGACGTGTGACTTTTTTTGTTTATAGATCATTACGACACTAATAACACTGGTATCTTAATCGGTATATTGGTGTTATAGCAAATTGTGAATCAGATGTAATATTTTAATTTCTGATACTACTATGCTTCAATGTTATACTTCGGATTATTGTTTGGAATGCTCTATTGGTCGATGGCGTGGTTGATGTCGATAGAAAATTCTAACAGTCTTAATCACTCAGGTGTATAGAAATCAATGGTCGTCAAGGATTATTACTGTCCTATATTATATTCACATTTTTTCACGTTACAGGTTGTTATTTTATATTATTGGTAATCAATATTTTACCATTGTTATTTTTCTAAAAAATACAGTAACCAAGCAACTAACTAATAATCAGTGGCGTGCTGGCAGGGGGGGCCGGGGGGCCACGGCCCCCCCCAGCTGGCAATTTTTGGGGGGCGCAAAAATGAAAAGGGGGCGCCGATTCCGCGCCGAATTTTGAAAGTAGGTGGGAAGAAACGCATTCGAAAAAATATAGTTGCTAATTCCGCCAAGGAAAGATGTGTTTATTGACTTATAAACAGACTAAGCGCATAGGCGACAAAGTGAGTATATTAAATTGCAGACTATTTTGTCTAACCGTATTTGCTACCTAACGACTCACACGAAATCACTCGTTCATATAGAAACATGATCAGTAATCACACGCAATGTGATCTTACCGGAATATTGATCAGGCTTCGAAGCGATCACGGGAATTATGCTCTTTTTTGCTGGTATTATACCCTTATATTATGCCCTTTATTATGCTTCACGAATCACGAGAGCGGCGCAAATTAGATAGTTGAAGTTATGACAATGTACAGTTGTGCATACAATTTAGTTGTTTGCGCAAGAAACATTATGAGTAATGTAAGTAATCAGATAATGATGAAACACGCCCTTTTGGCAGCCAGGCAAGGAAACCTTAAAATGCATATGTGTGGGGTCCGTGTGTTATTGTATAAAAAAGCTGTAAGTTGTAAATGTATTCAGATCACTAGAGAATAAAATTGAGATTAGATTAATTGCTGGAAGTAGTTAGCATTGCCCAATTTAATAGTGCTGCTACCAAATTCTAACCAATTTTCAAATTTCGACACGTTGTAATGCCGTTTCCTGACCATCAGATTTCTGTCAAATCTTTTCCCAAAGTCCAGGAAATGGCATTTCAGAGACTCTAGATTCAAAAATTTTCCTGGGGGGCATGCCCCCGGACCCCCCTAGAACAACCTCGCACCTGCGGCGCTCGGCTCGTGCCTTCGGTCCTCGTTTATCAAGAGTAATATTATAGGGGCGCATATTAGTTGCCAGCCGACTGGCCCCCCCAGAAAAATAGTACCCAGCACGCCACTGCTAATAATAAAATTATACTGT
Source organism: Paramuricea clavata (assembly GCA_902702795.2). Classification (NCBI taxonomy): domain Eukaryota; kingdom Metazoa; phylum Cnidaria; class Anthozoa; order Malacalcyonacea; family Plexauridae; genus Paramuricea; species Paramuricea clavata. Next base: position 10,929 of record CACRXK020001220.1, on the reverse strand, counting down.
AACTAAAACTTGGTTTCCATCACGTCCTGAATATACTATAATGTTCCAACTATTAAACTAAGATATTTATTCGAACAACAATAAAATAAACTGTACTAATTAATTAATTAATTATAGAAAGAAATGGGGCAAATACTTAATTACATTTAGTTTTCTGATACTATCTGCACGTTTATTTTCATCTCGAATATTAACAGCAACATTTAAATATTTCATTAACAATCTCAGCATATTAGGGGAAGGTGAACAGCGGGCTTATTAAGATTGGGGAATAATTGTAGAATTGAAATACGTTTATTCCGATTTCTGTTCAATTTTTGTAGAACAGATTAATTATGATAAGTTTGGCTAATGAGCACTTGTATAGATTTTTTTTTCGTTACTGTGATAAAATTATAATTCTATCCCTTTGTTAAAATGTGCCGGAAACCGTGTATTATATAGGCTCAAGAATAAAACCTTTCTGGTGGTTCATGCCCTAAGGCTTTCCTTAATGGAGAGCCTGTCTTTTTATAAATTCAGGACTACATCAATGTGTTGTTATTACTTCTCAAATTCTATCCAGTATACCATTTGAACATTATTTTTCAGAATGTTTGAAATGATTTCAGGACAGTGACAGGCAACGGCTTTCAAAGCATATTCCAGCGCTTGCCCTTTGCTTGCTGTTGTCTATTTTGTCCTCCACCGCGTAAATTATTGTCAGTTAGTATTCCAATATTCAGTTCAATGCCATTCAGTACTCTTCGCTTTCGTCAATATTGCCAAATACATGGTTGTGTTTGAAACGTAGGCGTTCCAAAAATATACATGCATTCCCTCTTTTTTTACCTGAAACGTGTTTTCATGGTTACAGGTCGGTAAAAATTGATCGTTTTTTTTTCATAAAGCACAAACACTTGCATGCATCAATTATGTTATAATGAAATCTTGATTTTAATTTCCAACATTCGGTATCGTTGAGTAGTTTTGAGAGTCGAATTAGATTTAATTGGGTTACTATTTCGTTCTTTAAATGTGCTGGGCCTTGTATACTATAGGCTCTTTGTCATTCATAGTTCCTAAAGTGGGCATGTATTCTTATTCCTACAGTTGCAACTGTTTGTGTCTTTGCTTCTGTATGTTTTTCCTAATTATGTTTTTCCTAATAATTCCGTACATCAAGAAGTTTGAAGGTGTTTACTCTTTCTATTTCATTTCCGTCTGTTTGTATGGGTGGAGGTTCAGGAGAAGATTGGGAAACACTGATCCACTGCATGTCCCTTGTTTTCTTTGGATTTATCGCCATTTTATTATCATTGGCCCAATTCGTCACTTGGTTTGTCGACTCCTGCAGTATGTTTGAGAGGGCTCCGTTTGCAACAACTTCATCAATGGTGCAGTCATCCGCGTATACTTGTGCGTACTTGTAGGCAGGGACGCCGGAACTGGGGGGCGGCTGCCCCCCCTGCCTTTTGCTAGGGGGGCAGGGGAGGCAGGGGGGGCAGAAGTGCCCTTTTAGTTGTAAAATTCTATGTGATAAATCACATTTCCAACGATGCATGAGATTCAGGCAATTTATAGTTTATATTTGACTTTTGGTATGTCCGGAAAAAATTTTTGACCCCTAAAATGGTACACTGACCGAAATTTTTTTGGCGACGGCGGGGGGGGGGGGGAGGGGAGGTCGCTCAAAACTTTCTATTGAAAAAAAATTTTTCGGTAGATTTTGAAGTTTTGCTCTATATATGTGCCCTTGGTGCGCGTCCGCCCCCCTTTGCCTTATCATCGTTCCGGCGTCCCTGCTTGTAGGGTTGTTCTTTGTTAAAGTAATGTAAAGTAATGTAAAGTAATGTAAAAAAATGCTAATTGATTTTTGGAAGAAGAAAACAGAAATACCACTGATTAATATTGGCGACGATAAAATATCCCGTGTAAAGTCGTATAAATTGTTAGGAATATGGATAGACGATGACATGAGATGCAAAACCAACATTGAGTACACTGTAAAAAAAGGCGCTAAGAGACTTTATGTCTTGAAGATTTTAAGGAGTTATGGTGCACCAAAAAATGACCTATTAGCTTTCTATTGTACAGTAATTCGTTCTGTTCTAGAGTATGGTGCACAAATCTGGAGTGGTGGTCTGACACAAATGCATAACAAAAACATAGAAAGAATCCAAAAACGAGCCCTCCGAATAATTTATCCTGACCTTTGTGATTATGGACTTCTATTATCTCAGAGCAATCTGCTGACCTTGGAAGAACGCAGAAACAATTTATGTGCCTCCTTAATTGAGGACATGTTACAACCATCACACAGACTTCACGGACTATTGCCAAAGAAACTGAGTGACATTAGGGAAAGAGAGACTAGGACAAATGGACAAATTTATACACTAAACGTTTTAGAAACAGCCCTGTAGTTCATGCTATCAATGAATATAATTTTAAATTAGATAAGTAAGATTTATATACATATTTATACAATTCCATATGTATAAATAAACGATTTTAATATACATATAGGTCCATTGATGTAAATAGTTTAAATAAGTAATAATTCTAAGTAATTCTAATTAGTATCTGACGATGTAAGCACGCTGTAATTTAGCTTTTTGCTATTGAACGTGTATTAATAAACGCACTATTATTATTATTACACTATTATTATAAAGTGTCTTCCAAATCATTTGTAGGAATATTGAATAGAGTTGGGAAAATGGCGGAGCCTTTGCGGAATGCCAGCTGGGCATGGGGCACTTGAAGACGATAACACCGTATAAAATAATTAATCCACTTGTTGGGTTCCCTCCGTAAGAAAGCACTTCATCCATGTCCAGAAAGTCGGGGGCGGTATTGTGTATAAAAATCTGTAATGATCCACTTACAATCTAAAATTAGATGTGTCCCAACAACTTCTGAAAGTGATTGTACCTAGCCTCCAATTATAACCGCCCGGCTACAATACAAACCGAGCGAATTTGAGAGCGGCAGCACTCTCAACTTAACAAGCAAAATCGACTGGTATGAGACATTAAAATAATAAAGTAGGGTGCATTACAATGCAAATATGGTGACAAAGTTTAGTTTTCATTTGTAAAGCCCCAGCGAGTTTGGGGGCCATAGAGGCTCTTATTTTGTTCTAGGATTCTATGGTCGCCAAGGTCAAAAGTTTCAGTTTTTTTTAATCCAAGAAAGTAATATTTCCGGTATAATTGTCACTGTCTTTTGACAACTAAACGTCATTTTGTATGACAAAGCATTATTTGTTGAAGGTGTTTAATACAAATGAAATATTGTGTGCCGGTGTCACAGGAGATTCGCCCCCCCCCCTCCCAGGAAATTCGCCCCCTTTCCAAAGGGGGGCGATATTCCTAGGATATTCGCTCCCCCCCGGGGCGAATCTCCTAGGAATATCGCCCCCCAGAATATCGCCCACCTTTAGGAGTGTGCCCCCCCGCCCATATAAATTTTGAATTTTTGATCTAAAAACAAAACGATTGCAAGTTGAAAAGATTTATTGTGTGATTTATTTATTTATTACAAGGAAACAAAATTACATACACATTTTAGGCTTCTTACATGCAGGACTTGAACTGCTAACGTTCCCAAAAGTTCCCGATCATAAAGTTCCCGATCATGGTGATCGGCAGTCATGACTTTCCCTGCTTTTTTCGGGTTGGAAACCGAAACCCTGCTTTTCCGCCGATCATAAGCAATTCCTTGCCGATCGGTGATCGGTTGTTATTTCAAGCTCTGCCTTAACAATTTTGAATTGATACTGATTTCAAATGATTAAAGCTATGTAGTAATTATCCCATGCAACTGTTAGGAAGGGCGAAATTTTGAACGGAGGACAAAAATCCTAAAGAAAAGGTGAAGTTTCTAAAGGGGAGCGAATTTCATAAGGGGGGGGGGCGAAATTCCTAGGATTTTCGCACCCCCCACCACCACCCGGTGGGAGATATTCCTAGGGACGTCGCTAAAGGGGGGTGTGGGGGTGTAACACACCCCCAATAAATCAAACGTTGGTCAAAGTTGGTCAAAATGGAACTGATATTTGCCCAAAATTGGTCAAAATGGAACTGATTTTGTTTAAAATTGAAGGTAAAACTCGGAAAAATTGGGTCAAAGGTTGGGATAAAAGATGGTCGAAGTTGCTCAAAGTTATGACATCGTTCGCAATTTTAACCATTTTAAAGCTTTTGTTATGTTTGCAGTGAAAAAATTGGGAGCCTTGCTTATCTTGATCGAAAAATATTGAATTCGCTTATGTTAGTCCGGAAAATTCTTTTGACCCCCATCGACAACATTTTCGGGAAAAATTTGTACGACTTGGTCAAAATCCTAGGAAATATTAGTCAAATCATGACGCCCCCCCCCCGCCCCACACACACAAGGTTGATGGCTTCGCGACATCCCTGGGGGACGAAAATCCTGGTACACCGCAATCCTTCACAAAAATTATGAGACTACCCATGTGAAAGTATAATTTCCTCTCCCCTCCCCCCTACAGAGCAATGTTGCTCGTGATTGAGTTGAAATTGTGTAGCACAATCATAGGTATAGGAGATCTAGATTGCTATCGCATACCTAGCGCAGGCGGGGCCTACATGATAAATCCAAGATGGCGGTACAACAGGGCAAAGAGACTATAGATTCTATTACGAAAATCAGGATTTTTGCATTTTTTGCCGTCGCATTGTTTCGAAACTTATTCGGTCAAATTTTATGGTAAAGAGAAACTTACCGCGAATATTTTGAGCATATATATGATTGAATTGGTTGAAAACTCGCAAAATTATCCAGCGATAAAAGTTCGTGTATAGTACTGATATAGTACTATATAAGTAACTTGTACAGTTTTGCTTTAATTTTTGCTCACTATTTGCATAAAAAGCAAATTATAACAGACCATAGATGATAGACCCTCATCCAGTGCTCTCATCAGTTTACTTCTCTAACAAGCAAGGGGGGGGGGGTACATAACAGTTCATTTTTCATAATTATGAGGACAGAGCAGATGATGATGAGAGATGCAAGTATAAAACACCATTCACAAGGCTAGATGTTAACATAGCACAGTATTTCTGGCAATAAAACGCTTCAACTGACCAACTGACCATTTCACACGAACTTTTATCGCTGGATAATTTTGCGATTTTTCATCCAATTCAATCATATATATGCTCAAAATCTTCCCGGTAAATTTCTCTTTACCATAAAATTTGACCGAATAAGTTTCGAAACAATGCGACGGCAAAAAATGCAAAAATCCTGATTTTCGTAATAGAATCTATAGTCTTTTTGCCCTGTTGTACCGCCATCTTGGATTTATCATGTAGGCCCCGCCTGCGCTAGGTATGCGTTAGCAATCTAGATCTCCTATATCTATGAGCACAATGCTTCCAATAACAGTCAACATTGTTTTGAAGGGGGAGGGAGGGGGGTGGGAGGAAGGACGAGCTCCTGAGGGTAAGAATTTTCTAATTTTACAGATAAATATGCAAGTCTCAATAATTTCTGTGAAGGATTGCGGATAAAACAATTGTGATGTAATCCGGAATTGTCAAGTTTTGTTATGTGCTATCTGCCTCGCGTTCCGCTCGATATCATATACATCTCATCCAATAACTATATTCATTAACTGTATACACGAAGATATATGTAGTACAATTGCATGTATACAGAAATTATAGATGTATAATCAGTAAAGTAATTACAATCACAAGCTAATAAAATGGTGATCAAAATATATTAAGAGTATTTACTGTTGCGTCTTAACCTCTGTGTTGGAATTATCATTCCAATGTAAGCAAATTCTGAAAGCAGCGAACGTCTCTTGCTCAATAAACAACTTACACCTGAACTAAATCATAAAAAGAAATACTTACCAACGTTATAATGATGTTAAATCAACACATTTAATCCTTAATAGTCCCAAAGGTTCAAGATTTCGGTATCAAATTTATAGACAGATTACTGAACAATTGTTAAATTCACAAAAGATAATTAAATTTATGCAAGAATTTTTATAATGATTTCCCTAAACAATTGCTACACACAAAAGAGGTTTCCTTTTGAAAATATAGCTAGTTATAGTTTATATAAAATAACATTTCATAAATATAAAGTTGTGTATTAAAGTATCAACAAGCTTTCGTTGGTAGGAATGCATTGCAACTACCTCAAAAATATAAGGAGAATTTCGACGTTTCGAGCTAAGGAGATATATATGAAGTAGAATGGTATACAGAGAGCACGAAATTAACGTTATAATGACGATAAATATGAACAATCTTGATCGCCATGATTGGTTGTATGAATATCAAACCATGATCTGATATGTACTGACCAATTTAGTTATTTAGATACAGATAACGCCAACACATGCAAGCAGCCAAATTTAATATGCAAGCATCTTAATAATGATTTCGCTAAAAAATTCTTAATGGCTTGATTCCACAAGCGCTTTTCTCCGCGAAATGCGAATTATTTCGCTTGTTTCGTTTGAATTGTGAGCAATCAAGTAGAAATAATTTATTCGAGTGGTCATTCTTCTAAAGACGTTCTATATAGGTCATTCTTCATTCTTCTAAAGACGTTAAATCCTTTTATCTTGGTCGTTTTTAACAAAAGTGTGTCCCAGGAATCGAATGTACATCTGCCTTGACGTTATGGATATTGCTCATTCCTTTAATGTCCTAAAATATATAAAAGTTGAATTGTTCTCATTGGCGTTTTCTAGCACACAAAAAGACAGGGAAAAGTTTGACTTTCCGCAAAAAATCAAACACGCATAAAAATCATGATCTTTCATTCAGTTCCACTGAACTCCATATAGAGGGTCCTGAGGGGGGCCAAATCTCAGTCCCAATTGGATTTTTATTAGAAATCCCAGTCCGAGTTGTGGAAATCCCAGTCAATAAAAACCCCTTTATTTATCGGTAAAATAAACAGTTTCAAGACCTTTCAAGCCACCGTGTGTGCAAGTGGGGACACTTTATGAAATATTTTGGGGCTCGTGCCCAAAGCACATAAAACTTTTAAAATTTGAATCCCAGAAATGGCATTTGCAGCATTCTGAGACCAGTCAGAGACATGCATAATCAGAAAATCCAGAATTCCGGGCTCCAGACTATGCCTGTTCGCAGGTAGTAATGTAAAGCTTTAATAATAATAATCCACCTTAAGCAAAAAAATACAGTGGACTTACAAATTCATAAACATTATAAAACCATCTATATTACAATAAAAATTAGTATTTTTAAAAAGGTTCAATTGCCAAAGGCACAGACGACGATTATGTCCTTCAGTTCAGAGAATAATGCAACCTACATTCAGCCTAAAATTACAGAACCGTCTATTACAGTAGGGTCATGGAACCTTCTTCGATCAGAATAAAGCGTATTAATGTGGGGAGTGGTGCTTGCGGTTTTAGAAAATAGCTGTTGTCGATGAGTAATTCTTGCATGTCGGAATCGGCATTTTTATCGTTCCATAGTGCGATGGACAAGCTTCAGGTGATTGATCCAGTCCTGCTTGTGACAGCGACTGCGTGTTAAACGTGTCCGTTTTTTCCAATTGAGGTTTTAAAAAAAATTATCATTCTTATACGATTCCGGGCAGCTGATATTATTTGGCCGCTGAACTGGTTGCGATTTAGGTTTTCCTTCTATGAGAGGCAACCTCTCCATGCTGTGAATAATATAGTTAACAAAAAAATCATAACCAAAGACACCAAAAACGGATGAAAATTGGGAATCGACTCGCTTCAATCCCATTCCCATTTTTGAGGACTTCATTTTCCATTCCCAGTGGCCAAATCCCAGTCCCAGCAACCCAAATCCCATTATCCCAGTCTAAAAATAGATCAATCCCAGTTCCCATTTCACCCCTTCAGGGCCCTCCATAAATATCTGGAACGAGAACTGGAGTATAAAAGTGCAGCCAAGACGACGGAAATTGAATTGGAAGAGGAATGTTGAAGAGCTATTGATTTATTTATTTTATTTATTCATTTAATGAATTTATTGAGCAATCTACATACGTACTATATCAGGTACAAAGATAAATATTTGACAAATGAAAGACAAAACACACGTCACAAATCACAAATTAGTAGATACACTCAAACGGAAAAGCACAAACGGGACACTAAAAGTCCCATGCGAAGTGCTCCCCGTATAATTAGTTTAGATAATAGATATATTATATACAGGGCCGCCGAGAGGTTGGCGGGGGCCCGGGGCAAATTTTTTTTTAGGGGCCCCTATCTAAAAAATTTTCCACGGAAAAATTTCGGAGAACAACTTCCCCCCCGTCGCCAAAAAATTTTCGGTCAGTGTACCATTTTAGGGTAAAAAATTTTTTCCGGAGTACAAATTTTTTCCGTACGAGTACGTTGCAATTGCTTTCGAAGGACTGTATCTCATTTTTTTATGCCAAAATTCGGTACTTAATTAGCCAAAGAAAACAGATATCTTGTCCTTTGCGCGGAAATATTTAACACATAAAAAAGGTTGGGCCCAACAAAAATTTTTCAGGGGCCCCCAGCAACTCGGGACCCGGGGCAATTTGCCCCCCTCCCCCTGCCCCCCTCTCGGGTAATATATATATATATATATTACTTGTGGTATTAAGTCCTATGGCAAGGACAGTCACGATAGGGGTCAGTTCGAGTCCATTTTTATTGTTGCATGCCCATATATGGGCATGCAACTTTCATATAGCTCTAAATTTCGTGTCGTGTACGTACGACGTACGTTGTGCGTTGTACCGGCGGTGGTAAATCACGTGATAGATTAGTAAAATACGACAAATACCGAGTTTTTCCGACGAGCATTTTCATGTGATGACAGTGATGTGAATAGTGAAAGTTGAAACAATAAATATGCACGCTTTTGTTCACGGCTTTCGTCGAAAATTTACGTAAATTAGCGCCTTAGAAAAATAGATCGAGGTAGGTAAAGCTTTGCTGTTTTTAATTTAGCTTATATTCTTTTATTTGTTATTATTTTGCTGCCGTTGTGCTCGCACTGATATTTACTGTATTTATCAATTATCAGGCGTTTAATATGTTAATATGTTTGTGAAAGGCCACGCAAAATTCTAATTTTTTATATGCTCAAATTGAAACGAAGCCATTGTGCTAGCACTGATTATATTGTGTGTAAAACTTCAAATTTCCAAATTACATCGCATTCTGTAAATAACATGAACTATTGTCTACTGAAATTTAATAATACATTATTGAACGAAATAGCATTCTACTTCGATAATTTCAATCATAGTCGAGATCATAGTTTAATAATTATTTTCAATCTATTATAGTAATTCACGGTTTCCACGGGTTGTTATGCTGTCAGTAAGCCACAATAAACCTAAATTTGTAGTAAAATATAAACATTGTTTACTTCGAATAGTCAATCATACCAAGTCTGTGATAAAACCTTGACCTGTTGACCTTGTTATTACCGTCCCTTGCAACTACAGATGAACAGTCGCGAAAAGTTTGAAAAAGTTTTGTTATTTTGACATAATAGCTATCTTTCAATAAATATATTGATATTAAACTTATTGAATCAATATGTTAAAGACCATGTAAAGTCCGTAATATAAACAAACGCTTTGTTTACATTTTGAACTCAATGCTACAGTTGTAAAATATGATTTATAGATATATATAATACTGAATTTTTAATACTCTTCTGATTCGCTGTGCTTGTAAATGAATACAGACTAGAGATTCAATTCAAGAAAATTCAAAAGATACGAAATATTGATAACATTCCAACGGTCTGGTCCCGACCATTGGAATGTAAGCCTGCGCAGAACGTATGCGCAGAACGGACTTTAATAACATGGTCTTTAAGTTTCAGGCCAGTTGTACAAAAATTTATAAGCGGACCATAAAGGCGGATTCCCACTCAGTGCAAAATGTCGGCCGATCAATATTTTGCGATCACTTTCTTTTGTAATACAACTAATCAGGTTGACTCAACACGTTTCAAAAGAAAGTGATTGCAAAAAGTTGATCTCCCGATATATTGCACTGAATGGAAGTCGGCCTGAATGCAACTCGGCCTGAATGCAACTCTCCTCCGCAGAGGCTTTAGTCACAGAATAGATACCAGACCAGAAGAGACACTGCTATGTGTTTTGGCTTGGGAAAACATCCGAAATTTTTTATGTGCTATGACGCCATCCTGGTGTGGACACGCAGGATTGCGTCATATGATGGTGTATTTTCATGTCAGCACTCGTAAAATTTCGGACAAGATATTGTCTGAGTGACACTTCTGGTCCAGTATCTATTTTGTGTGTTAGTTGTCTTATGATTTATTATGATGAGATACATTTCACTACACTTTACATGGCGGATCTTGGAACACGGGCGGAGCCACTGGGCGAAGTAGCGCGGGTGGAAAGGCAAAAGCCTCTGTGAAGGAGAGGGCATGCAACATGTACGCACTGCGTACCTATTTTTGTTTTTGTCTGCGCGGCTAACACGAAGTTGGGCAACGAGTGTATTTTGTATTTTAAGGTTATAGAACAGATTTAAGTGTCAATTTTGCCTAAAATTTTTTGAGTGGTTTCCATGAAACCATTAGTGATTTATACACTACTCACTAGTTCTACTATCTGACCAAGTTTGAACGAAAAACGTTGAAAACTCGCAGAGTGTACCATTTTAGGGTAAAAAATTTTTACCGGAGTACAAAAGTTTTCCGTACGAGGACGTTGCAATTGCTTTCGAAGGACTGTATCTCATTTTTTTATGCCAAAATTCGGTACTTAATTAGCCAAAGAAAACAGATATCTTGTCCTTTGCGCGGAAATATTTAACACACAAAAAAGGTTGGGGCCCAACAAAAATTTTTCAGGGGCCCCCAGCAACTCGGGGCCCGGGGCAATTCCCCCCCCCCTGCCCCCCCTCTCGGCGAC
>CACRXK020001219.1:2994-57998 GCA_902702795.2 Paramuricea clavata | reverse complement strand
GCAAAGATATAATATTTGCAGGAGGTCTTCGAATCCCATAAAATGATCTAAATAATGTATACAAACAAACTAAGAAAACGTAATATTGTTCTTTTCTTCAACAAAAATAATCAGGTTATTAGCAGTTATCATATTACACAACATATTGATTCCATAAATGCACAAAGTCCAGTACACTGGACAACCACAAAATACGAATATTTTTCGTAAAATAAAAGCGATCGGCAAATAAAAATAACTTATAATCCTTATATAAACCCTCTACTATGTATAGGAATATTTTTTATCATATCTCCATACTTATTATTGCCTTGATAAACGTTCAAATTCAAAAAACTCACCTCGTACTGATGGTCGCTCTTGACGCCATCTTGAATGCCACCGAATAAAAGATGACTCAGCATGTTATGGTTCCACTCAAGCGTGACATCCCCACGCGTGTATAAAAAACACGAATCGCGAAATTCCGCATTTCTAAGTTGCGCAACACATCAAAACGAGATGTCCAGTGTACTGGACGTCGTGCACTAAAGGGTTACAAACAAAATCATAACATATCGTTATAGTCTAGCGCGCGTGTTTTATACGGACAGCTAAATTCCAGGATAAATTGTTATTTTTCAAACTTTAAAAGTTATTCACGGCACATATTTCTGTTGTAATTGTTTGTATAATGCTTTAGTTTGTATATCTAAGTTATCTAGCTCATTTTTGTTCCGTTTTGCCTTTGGTATTAAATACGATTTAAAATGTTTTTTGCCAGTTTGTTTACGTTTGCTATTTTTAGCAGTTTTTGTGACATAAAACTGACATTTGAAGTAAGAGTATTTTTGAGGGAGGTCGCGTAATTTTGAAAATGGGTGTAAACGTTACCCAAACCCTAACTGTACACCTAACTACCATGGCCAACGCGAGGTCTAAGTTTAAATTTGGAACAATTTCATCGTTCATCCACTTTAATTAGTCATTGCTATAAATTCCCGTCGTCCTTCTTTACTTTCTTTTGAATTTCACCAGTCTAACTTGCACTTTATTCAGATTCTACAATCCGGTTGAAATTGGTGCATAATCGTAGCCGTACGTCACACCTGCTATTACCTTTAGGAACCGTGAATGGTTTACTCCAGTATGACCAAATAAGATTCTTAAATAAGAGAATATACATTAGTTATATTCTTCAGTCTCTTCCTAACAAGCACAATTAGTCGATTCGTTCTACATGGAAAGTCCTGAAGGGGAGGTCTATAACCCATTTCCCTGCACCCACTAATTTTCTAAATCCCCTTTCCCAGCGCTACCACTATCTTAACCAAATCCCAGTTTCAACTGTAAACTAAAAACAATATCGCTGAGCAGGTGTTTCACAGGGCGAAGGACCTTCGTCTGGAGTTACTAGTTTCGAAACGTCGAAACTTATATTGTTCAGGTAGGGCCCAACGAAAGCTTGTTATTATTGGCACTATCTACACTGGCACAGACAGTTCATGTTTGAATTTTATCCGGCCGAGTAAGAATCTTCTTCTTGAGCCACAGGCAAATAACGAAGGTGCTTTGTAACTTACCCCAGACTCATCAGTGTTCAATTGTGCAGTTCTATATGTTGTACCCGATGCCAAAGCATAAACCTCAATAGCTCTCTTCCTTCGCCTATTGTCTTTGGACTCTCGAAGCGATATTTCTATGGTATCGTTTTTGAATTCGGTGATATTAAACTCTTTAACTTTAAAGGCTACATTATCTTCTGCCTCAGAGGGAACTGACATTTTTAGTTGAACAATTTCTGGCGCGGGAGGTTCACTAGACTCCGATTTTAGTAACACAAGAGTGACATTCCTAAGAAAAGAAAGTGTTTGTCTAAAAAGCTGAACTGTATCTGGGCCTTGCAGGTATTGATATCGATCGCTTAGTATACACATGAAAGAATGCGCAAGTTGTTACAGATTTGTAAACAACTTGTAACAAGGTGTTTGTCAAGCCGATATCAGGATGTGTTCGCACTGTTTGTTCCTTAGTTGTTGTGACAAGTTTGGAACAAATTGTTGCTGAATTAAATTATCACCTTGTTATAATGTTGATGACGGTAACAGACGTGCTACACTGAGTTGTTCCAACAAAACTAATACAGGCTGTTCGTAACAAGCTCCCACAAGCTTGTTGTCATCAACTTATTAATAACTTGTAACGTGCAGACGATAGAATTATATGTCAGACAATGAAGAATTTGTGGCGAGTGTGTTGGCTCATTAACTTTGTTAAAAGATGAGGACAACTTGTTCCAGACTTGTCAATAACTAGGAACAAGGTTTGCGAACATATCATGTTGATCATGTTGACAAGCTGTGAGATTTTTAGTTTTTTACGTGTGGGGTATAGGAAGTGCATGTACTTTTCACCTCCTCGACAATGGTTTTATTTCTGAATTTGCAGCTGTCTCGGGTTATAATTTCACCTCCGTCGCATGTAGCAAGAGAGTCGCACTTGCACACTCTACCACATTACGTGTTCTTCAGGTACTCCTGTTCTAACTTTAGGGAGGACAGTTTATAAAACTGATAGAACAGTAGGATTCTGTTTCTAACTTCAGGGACCCTTAAGAAGAAAGGCACATTTATAGTTATAGTAATTAAAATTTCCATAAACAGAACAAATTAAATCGCTATCAAGGAAGAAACCAAAAGTAAAGGCAGACACTGTCCCACAACCGATATGGTAAATTCGTCTAAATTGCAAGACATTTCATACTTTATTTTTTGCTCTTTTCTTGGCTTTCTCAGTATTACCGTGTAACCGTCGTCCGTTTTTTCCGCGGATTTCAAGGGCGCTAAAGGAATGAAAAAACAACCGGCGTATCATTATCATATATATATATATATATATATATATATATATATATATATATATATATATATATATATATATATATATATATATATATATATATATATATATATATATATATATATATATATATATATATATATATATATATATAACTATATATATATATATAGTTATACTAGATATATATATATAGTTATACTATATATATATATATATATATATATATATATATATATATATATATATATATATATATATATATATATATATATATATATATATATATATATGCATGCATGCATGCATTGTAGTGAAGTATGGTGCATGGGCATGCAAGTGTGGTTAGAGCGCTGCCAAGTACTGCGGAGTTAAGTCTCGAGTATTGAACTCCGTGATTTTTCAGTGCATTTTTTAAGGATTCTTCAGTGGTGCAATTGGGGCAAAACTGCCAAAGGGCTCATTTTCCATGCCCAAATAGCATGCGATCGTCGAAGGTGTGAGCCGAGTACCACTGCCCTCCCAGGAAATTTTAAAAATTTGGGTCTCTGAAATAGCCATTTCCTGCATTCTGACATTTTTAAAAAATCTCAGCTTCTCAAAACAAAGTTTTAATGGTGGAATTTGTAATAAATTGCATGCTAAACATTAAAACGCAACATAATTTTAAGTATGCTCATAAACAAATTTTGTTTTTTTGTCGAAGGGCCCTGACTTTGGGGCGATAGGCCATTTTTTTCTTCAGTGGTGGGGCAAAGGAAAGGGCCCAGTGCGGCAAATACCCCACCGGTCCATGGCATTAAAAAATGCTTTGGAATATTTTCTTAGGTTGCATGGATGACTGAATTGCGCTTGAAGACCCATGCATGTATACCTAGAATTTTTTTTTGGTTCTCTGCATGCTGGATTTTGAGAGTTTTCTGTGCATCTCTCCGCTTAATTTCCTCCTGCATTGATAAATTACCAAAGGTAATACCTGAATGAGATAGCCAAGTTTCAGACGTTGTATTACTTCTTCCAGCCTCTGTCTCAATTTGTATTTCAAACGTATACCGTTTATCGAACTCAACAGCAACAGTGACAGATGTCATTTCCCTTGATATATTCAGCATTTTGCTGGACTCATTTAATGCACTGTAGTTTGCATAGTACTTGTGGATGGTTTGCTGGTCAGGTAAAGATGGTATAGACCAAGAGATGGTGTACATTTTAAGGCTGATAGATATAATATTTAAAATGTTTGGAGCTACAAAAAAGGTAAACATGGCATATATTATCCCATATAGTATATAGTATAAAATTCAAAAAAATTATTCAATTTAAATATAGATTTGCTACTGTTTGGTATAGAAACAGCATGTAGTGTATTTCCCTGCATTGTCAGACATTGTACAGTTTTGTGTGTATAGTACTTTAATGTTTTGTAGACTGTACTATACCGTAACATAATGCACTCAGATACCATAGTTCCTTGTTGACTACTTTTTTAATAAAAAATGGGTTTCTCATCTCAGTTAAATTGACTCGAAGCTGGGCCTGAGAGAAATCATTACCTGGAGGTTTTACGAACGTCGTACTAGAGTTGCTCCATTCTGTCGAGTAGTACTCGTTCTTTAGAAAACAACACACTAATTAATCAAGTTTTCTACGAAAAAAAATATTTCGTCCAAAATATTAACAAAAACGTTCTGTATTTACAGAATTTACCTGAGTGTCAAAAAACCTGAGGAACGCGATATAACTTGTATTCTGTTTCAGAGGTTGGTTGAAGTAATTTTGTTTTTCCGAATTATACTCCTTTCCATCACCGATCACAAACGTCAAAGGTAGAGCATCAGTTTTCAAATAAGCAGTGATGTATGGATCTTGTGTGTTGGCCTGGTAAGGTTTAAGATCGCTTGCTTTGAGGCTTTCGACTGGTTTTGGATTGTCAGATGCAATTTGTACGATGACCATCACTTCTCTTAATGACGAACACGTATATATGTTGACATGATCAAAGAAATTAAAGTAGTTCGCTTGGATTCGCGGAAATTATCACGAGGGGACGATGGGTTAACACATGCAGATGCGGCTAATGTGCTGCGCCTTACCGCTATGCTAATTAATAAGTATGCTATTGCAGGTTGAATTGATACAGAATTTACTGAGATTGCCGAGTAACTTCCATGTGCTTAAAAACTTATTATGTAAGTACAGTTTCGTTCATTATCTACTTTTCCTCCAGGTCCTCCTAACTTGATATTTAATAAATTCGTGTTGAGGCTGCATACAGGCTAGGTTTTAGTGATCGAGAATAGTGAGCTTGACGTTTTTGTCAACACGAATGTCACTCGAAAATTGGTATAACATTGCCTGCATTTTGCATCATGGCGCTTATGTAATGACGCAAAAAAAATCTTATGTTTTGGCATACAGTAGCTATGTGTCAGTGGCGTAACTACTATGAGCTCAGACCGGGAGAACCCGGGGGCCCCCAACCTTAAAGGGGGCCCCCAGGCTCAGGCTGTAGAGCAAATACATTGGCCAGGGCCTCCAATGTCGTTTTCTGACCATCAGAATTCTGTAAAATCTCTCCCCAAAGTCCGGGAAATGGCATTTCAGAGAGTCTAGATTAAAATATTTTCCGGAAAACTCGTGCATATACGGCGCTCAACTCGTGCATTCGGCATTTCTACTATGGGGGGAGGGCCTTCGAAAATTTTGAACCGGGGCCCCCCTGATATAACGTTACGCCACTGCTATGTGTTGAAGATTACGATAAACTGATACAAACACATGCAGTTTTTAATACATTGCCACCTCGGCAATCTGAGTTAGTGTTGATGGCCGTCGTAAGCCTCATGTTCGGTCGAAGTGGACAAGCACGCTCCACTCACTCAATGTATTCGTTATTAATCACTACATGATCATAATTATCAGGTGAACTTACTTGATATACGTCGGTGGTTTGGCTATGGTTACCTTTAGACTTGCATAAGATAACGCGACAAGATTTACAGGTTCTAAAAATATTAAAAATTTGTCAAGGAACGGAGTATATTCTAGATTTAGATACTGATTATACATGCGAACATATGCATCCTTCATGAAGCCAGTTAGCGCTAAGATAAGCATTACGTCAGTTAACTATTGATTTAGCGAAACGCAGGAAAAACTCCCAAAATGAAGGACTGAGGAAAACATGAAATGCACTGTCCAAAAGACCTTTCCAGTAATTACGTCACGACTAACACTGTTTTCAAATTAGGACCACCTTAAATGGAATAGATTTTAAGTTTTTTTCACGGGCCATGGTCAGAGAAGCAGAACATCCTTCTTCAACACATGCATGAAAAAGAATTTTGGATTTTAACTATTAAATGTGGAACTGAAAAGCTTAAACGCGAAAACGAAGCTGAGGGGCCAAGGGGGGCCATGGCCCCTCAGCCCCGTTTTCGTGTTTAAACTTATTTCCACATTTAATAGTCAAAATCCAAAATTATTTTTGATGCATAACGTATGCTGATGAAGGATGTTCTGCTTCTCTGACCATAGCCCATGAGAAACAAACTTGAAATCTATTACATTTAAGGTGGTCCTAAGTTGAAAACAATGTAGTTGTGATGTAATTACCGGAAAGGTCTATTAGTGAAAGTAGTCATTACATATGTAATCAAAAGGAAGCTCGATCTAAAGGGGAGGGGGAGAGTTTAGGGAGTGAATTTATTTAAGAAGGAGAGGGGGGGGGGCGCGAAATAAACGTTTAATAATATCTTCTGTCTTTACCTGCTTGTTTGGTCGTAAATGACGTAGTGACAGGAGTTCCTCTCTGTAAAGAACCATCTTCAGTATCTATTTTAACAGTATACTCAGTGTTTGGTTTGAGTGGAAGAATATTGAAAGCAGTTCCATACATTGCCCGAGATATATGCTTTCGAAACCTGTCGTTGAGAAAAAATCTAAAATATGTTATATAGCTGGAGTCCTCAGGTGCTGTAGGTATATCCCAGGTCATATGCGCAGAGTAATCCGATGGTGAAACATTGAGATTCTTTACAGGAGCTGGCACTTGGACTAAAATTAAAAAAACAAAAACAATGCAAAGCCAAAGATTAGCTAATGCCAAAAAAACGCCATGCAAATGGTTTTAATATTAAATTCAAGCGGTCTGTGCCAGCGTAGTGATAATAGTCCAGTCAAATCACTATAAGTACATGGTCCTGATCAAAGTAATTATCGCAATAGATTTCTTTTCAGTGGTAAAGTGTGTGAAAAGTTGTTCTGATTAAGAGATGTTTTTGTATGTTACGCGTAACACGCGCTCAAAACTAATGCGTATAATATAACACTTGAGGTTATGACTAAATTCAAAATTTTTATTTTTCGATACGTTTCTCAATCGGCAAACGAACTTAAAGAGTATGGTTAGTGCTTTATCTGTAAAATAATGCTAAAACGAAGAGATTTTAGATGACACGCCAAAGAGAAAATGATGTCTGAAGTTCGGTAAGTTTTGCTTATATGCCTGCAAATATGGCGCCAATTTTAAAGCATCATTGATAATTGCATTTTAATTGACAATTTTTAACTATTATTTTATGTTTCTCAACCGGCAGATGCATTTAAAAAGTTAGATAACTGTATAAACTAGAGAATAAAGCTTTAACAAAGTAATTTTGAGAAGAACGCCAAAAAGATTTTAGGTTTTGAACACTTTTCATTGCAAATACGTGACATTGAAAAAATTGCCTCTTACAGGTAAACTACGTGAAGCGTTCCTCTTTTGAGTTCCTAACTTGATTGCAATTTTCCTCATTACCTTAGCAAATTTGAAAAACTCCCTTGCAAATCCCTGGAGGGAATTTGCAATGTTCTTAGGAGCAAAATAAATTTTCCTCAGTTCCTGTTAGAAGTTCTTAACTTCCTGTTACAAGTTCCTAACTTCCTGTTCTGTTCTGTGCGTTGCAATTGGCTAACAAAAATAATCCACCAATGATAACGCTCAGAACAGAACAGGAAGTTAGGAAATTAAAACAGGAAGTTAGGAAAATTTGAAAGGAACTTTCTTTTGCGTTGGAATATTGCAACGGCCGACAGGAAAATTGCAAATTCCCTCAAGGGATTTGCGAAGAGTTTTTCAAATTTGCAAATCTAATTTTGAAAATTCCAAATGAGTTAGGAACACAAAAGAGGAACGCTTCACATAGTTTACCTGTAACATATTAAAAATCAAAAAAAAATTCCTTCGGTGGAACATGGTGAAAATCAAGTTTTTCTTACTTCTACCTACAGAAAACCATTGCGGACAAAATGTTGAAATTTTGAAATTATTTTTTTGCAAATATAACATGCGTCATTGGAAAGCTTAGAAAAAACTAAAATATAGATCATTAAACGGTTACCCTGCTTTTGCCTATCCAGCCGAAGTTATACAAGATTTAAAATGCCATAAACTTAGTAATTTGTATTTTGTGCAAATTTTGCGCTATTTTTTCAACTTTGAGCTAGAATAACGACAACTGACTGACCAGAAAATTGAATATAACGGTTTAGTTGATCTTTATATAGTTTTGTTTATAAGCTTTCCAATAATGTAGGTTACATTTGCCTAAAAATGATTTAAAAATTTGAACATTCTGTCCACAATGGTTTTCTATAGGTAGAAGAGACTGAAACTCGATTTTCACCATGCATGTTCCACCGAAGGATTTTTTGGGATTTTTAGTATGTTAATCAGGACACCTTCCCACACATTCTACCACTAAGAAAAATTCTATTGCAATTTCTTTGACTGCCGCTGGTCACAGATTGACTGCAGGACTATAACAACACCAGAAATCTGCAGATTGAGAGGGTTTCAACCACCTGAAAAATACAAGTATAGCACTTTGACGTTTCGAGCGAAAGCCCTTCGTCGGAAACTATATAATGTCGTTATCATCCTCGTCCCCAGGGCCTCTCGGCAAGAAAACTTGCAGTAGTTTCTAAAGCGCATTCTTTTGAATTGGTACACTTTAGCACCCGTAAGAATTTTCACAGTGAAGTATTAAGAAGAAACGAAGTATTTGTGTTAACATATGGTGATAGAATAATTTTGCCCAGCGAAAACTGCTCAACTTCTGCGAAATAGCAGTTCTCTGAGAAGCCAATCAGATCTCTTCCTTTAGTCGTCTATCCCAGAGCCTAATTTTCAACGAGTGACCGAGTGAAAATGGCTCTGGGGACGAGAATGTGTCGTTATGCACTAGTCAATTGAAACCCAGGCCACCCGACCCCCGGGATAGGGCGGGGAAATTAACATTTTGACACTGTTAAAATTTGGTGATTTCCCCGCTACCGGGAGAATATTGACTGTTAAAGTTACCGCTCCTATGGCCCCCGGCACTTTGCAAATTTTCATGACTTGGGAAATGGGAAATCGTTGAAGTGTAAAATGTTCACAACATGTGCAGGCAATTCTTCAAAGTAAATAGAGCTGTCAAATTACTACAATACGTTATAGCTAATTTGAATTTGAATAAGGTTTCAACTACTATAGTTCACGAAACAATTATAAATATTTAATCATGAATTAACATGCACCATTTCCTTCACTAAAATTTCTCCTATTAACCTCAATCCTTTATTAATAATACCGCGAATTATATAAAACCTGTAGTAATAATAGTAAGGCTTACCCTCTCCACAGAGTTCTATTCGAAGACAAAAGTGTTGGTTGTCAGTGGATTGTATCTTTATATATCTCACATTATAAATATTAAGGCTTGTTATCGATGCTTTGTAACCATACTTGTTTCCATTTATCTGAATAATAATAAGCATTTCAAAATCAATTTTATGCCTCTTGCGTGCATCATATGTGTATAGAGTACTTGTGTATAATTATAAGTTTCAAATCCCTGATCCTAAACTCAAGTTGTATGAAGTCGACTATTTTTTATTCAACCTTGTAATTATAGAAGTTCCGCTCGGGAAAGCAAATAAATGCGTTTTGAATAATATCATATTTTGTAATTATTATTTGAACCTGCCAAGCTAGGTAAGTGTCTTAAATTTAAGCCTGCATGGCCATTCTCTTAAAAATTCCATTTTCAAAGGAAGAAATTTAGTGACCCTCTTTCTAAGATATCTATTATTTCTATGATCCACACCCACACAACATACGTACCCCTCACATCCACCCCCCAGGAAGCTGTTCTTTATTTGTGCTGAGATAAAAAAGCGCGCTGCGATTAAAAAGAGGATTTGCGGTGAATCTTTCAGATTTAAGTTAATTGCTTATTACTCATGGCAGGCCTTTGGTCGTGCAAACGAGTACTAGTCTTAAAGATGAGCATGCAGCCTAATTTTTCCTTCGTTTTGGGTGTCACAAACAGGACTTTACCCTTTTGAACCCAAACTTTCGTTGTGGTTTACGTGAATAAGGTGATTTGCTTTGAATTTTACAACACATCGTAACTAAAGTTTTTTTATAGATCTTTTTGGGTATACTGACAATTGAACTCGTAAAATTATGACTTGAATGATGAAAATAACAATATATGACTTTATCGGCGACTGTTAAATAAAGGAATCTACATTTACCTGCATGGATATACACCCTTTTCATAAATGGCTGCCGATTAAAAATTCTTTTATATGTGCATATAAATTGACCCAACTAGCCTTGTACTCATGTTAAGATTTCAAAGGAATTTCTACCCAGAAACGAGGCTAGTTGGGCCAATTTATATGCACATAAAAGAATTTTTAATCGGCAGCCATTTATGAAAAGGGTACATACTCTGGCCGTAAACCAACGCTAATCTGTTTTAAAAATGAGTGTTTGTTCTGTTTAAGACAGGACTTATACAAATAGAAAAGACACTGTCACCCAAAAGATTTTATGAAATGAAATGGCTTCGGCAGTGACTTAACTCGGGTGTAATTCATGCATAAAAGTTCGGAGCTCTACACCTGCAGCAGGCTCAACTGCGACCGCTGAAATGATAGGATAAATAAATTGTATTTATATTTCACTTCTTTAACTTTCCCACGCATGCATGGATACGATGTTATCGTGCAAGAGGCAGTTTTACCTACGTTCCTTCTAGGAAAGAATGCCCAATATCGTTTTTTATATTACCGGTATTGCACTGCTACCATCCACCAATGTTTTATCATGACTGTATTTTAACGAATATGAGCCGCTCCACCTTACTTGTGAGACATCAGCCATAACTAAAACTTGTGTTATATGATATTGTTTCTGAAGATCAAGCATAAGATATGTAGTGCCAGGACCCCTCGGACACCAGCCACCTCTAATAATTCTTGCATGTTCATAATTATCATTTGGACCACCACTGCCAGAAAAAACGGAGTCTGGAAAAGTGTTTGTGTCTTGGAGTAGCGGTTTGTCACATATTTTGCCTACAGTAAAAATAGATACAGTAAATTAACGCCTATACATTGGCATCACGTTAGTAAAATTTAGTGAAATTTCTCCCACTCGTGCTGGCTAAACACAAAATGGCCATTTCTGTGCAAAATGCAAAACTTTCAATTTTTCACCACAAGTTCGCTACAAAATTCGACCCTGTGGTACTGGGAGATAATTTTCTGAATAATTATATGACGTTTTATATAATAAATTTATCAACAGTCACCTCTGGTTCATTTTCTTGCATAATACTATTTCTTGCACATGTAATCTGTACAATTATTTCTAGTTTTTAGTTTGTCACATTCATTATTCCGCTTGCATTTTCACAGAAAAAGCAAAACATCGAAGTTGCTACTTGCCGCTTTCATTTTGAGTTTTTGACAGCATTCGCAGGGCCGCCCAGAGGTTGGCGGGGGCCCGGGGCAAATTTTTTTTAGGGGGCCCTATCTAAAAAAATTTTTCCGGAAAAATTTTTCCGGATATTATTCTGGCGACCTCCCCCCCCCCGTCGCCAAAAAATTTTCGGTCAGTGTACCATTATAGGGGTAAAAAAAATTTTTCGGACGCAAAATTTGGCCGGACGAGTACGTTGCAAACGCTTTCGAGGGACTTTATCTCATTTTTTTAGGCCAAAATTCGGTACTTAGCCCAAGAAAACAGATATCTTGTCCTTTGCGCGGAAATATTTAACACACAAAAAAGGCGGGGCCCCTACAAAAATTTTTCAGGGGCCCCCAGCAACTCGGGGCCCGGGGCAAATTGCCCCCTTTGCCCCCCCCTCTGGGCGGCACTGAACATTCGGAATACTGCATGGTACCCTGGATTCCAGAGCCTTCGGTAAATAATAAATTGAAACGTCGTGAAGGCAGAGTTCAACGGGATGATGCTTTGATAGTAAACCGCACCAATCACAAACAGAATTAGTGGTTTAGTGGTTTTAGCACAGATTCGCTAGTTCGATTTGGGCCTATAGTTGCATTTTTTCCAACTGCTTCTGATCAGATCTACTAATTGAATAAAATTTACACTCGAATTATAACACTGGTTTTATTTGCTGTCAATAGTGCATTGTTTTTGGCACCCCAAATTGCGTCATTTCTCCTGGCGTGACGAAATATTCCCGCACAACTAGGCACATTGTGCTCAATTTAGAGAAACATACGACATTATAATTTAAATACTTGAAATTCTGTGCATAAGGCATTGCTCACCGAAATTTTGATCCTGCTACACTAAGCTTTATACACTTACATTGCACATATGGAATCGTTGTACTTGGAGGGGATTTAGAGGGTTGAAGATGGATACAACAGGATGTTCCACTTGGTTGTATAGTGTTATAACATATCAAGTCCCCAGTTGCAATATTTTGTCCACTCCCTAATTGTATGGTAACAATTTTATTATCAGCAGTCTCTTCAAATCCCAAGTGCTGACACAGCATTTTCTGACGGTTCTTATCCCAATTTTCTTCAACAACTCTCCTCCAAGTTGAATCAACATGTATTTCGATGAAACCTGTGTTTCGACGTGACAATTTGAATGCGCGCACTAAACAGGAATAAAAAATACCAAACCAAAAAGTAGTATAGATAATAGGATGGTTCCAAGTGCAATTTGGATAACGAATGAGTTTTTCAAAGAACATCATGAAAATAGCACGAGGGCGGTGCAAAGTTCTCGGAAACCATCCTATTACGTATTTTAATAATATGCATAAAAATGTTCGAGACAAGTGTTTATTCTTACGAGAAATAAAAACCCCGCGGACGGATTATTTGTTTTATTTTTATGCGGTTGCTCCATAAAAAAATCCATAAAATGAATCTACAGTAAAACCTCCGTAATTCGTATTACACGAAGTACGTGCAACACAGTGTATAGCGTTGCATCATTATGATGATATAACGCTATACAGCAAAAAATGCCTAGCCTGTAACAATGCTGATGCAAACAAGTTTGAAAAATATTTTGCTGCCATATTCTTCCTGGTTGTTAACAATATTGTTCAGGCCTGTTCAACAACATTGTTGCAGGCTGAGCGTTTTTTGCAGTATACGGCTAAAAACGATCGAGTTGTTGCAATGGTTGATGGAAACAGGATTGAACAATGTTTTGCTGCCCACATTGACATTGTTCACAGTTGTTAACAATATTGAACAATATTGTTACACCCAATTCAGGCTCAACAATATTGTTGACTAAATAAATTATTGTAATATTTTTTAAGTAGCTTTTTTATACATAGGAAAATTAAAGAATAACACAAAAAACCAAGTGTGAACAACGTGGGCAGCAGAACATTGTTCAATTCTGTTTTGATTATTGATTGCGCGTGCATAATGATTTAGAACATTTTGTAGAACAAAATTACGACAATTTTCTGTCGACTACTATCAAGGTCCAGTATTTTTTAACTCCTTGGACCAAAATATACGGAACGCCATATGTCTGTCTATTCTTTCCAATCGAATCTTAAAGTTGCTCTCGTGTGCCGCGGGAATGCAAATTATAGTCACTTTTGCCTTAGAGTAAATATTCTATTGTTGATGAGCACGGTCTCGTTGCTGTTGTATATTTTGCCAAACCAGTCTATATTAGCATGTACGCATAACACCGCGCGGTCAAACGTCCGCGCGTATTTTATTTTTGCATTCGAAAGACTGGAAACAATACCGTTTTCGCGAGGCACTGCTAGTACCGCGGTCAAACCACTGATCTGGGTAGAATCGAAAGCACATACCCGAATTTACGAAAATGGAGGCGAAAATGTCTGCCCAAATAGTAGGAGTAAATACGGGAAAAGAAAAGCGTTTACTATAAGAACAACTGAAGCTATAATGTAGGGAATTCGCGCCTTTCTCCATGTGTTAAGGCGAAGTTATATAGGTAATTTTCTTAAAACTTTTTGCAACGCATTACCGTTACGCTACCATTACCTTTTTCCAACGTTATAGCGGGGGAGCTGTAGTTATCCATACAAGTGTACTCGGTATAAATTTCTTTTGAAGTATCAGAACAATATTCTGATGGTAGTAAATTATTGTTCATGGTAAGTTCACAAGACCTATTTCCACCACAACGAGATTTCACCTGACAATTAGTTAGTGGATTGCATGTTGTATTAGTGTTTGCGGCGATATTAAACGTGCCACGACTTTTGAAATCTCCATAATCAGCTCTGTGGACAACCATATGTTGATCTGGAGAACAATGAACATTTTCCATTTTTGCGTTGTAATCTGTCACCGATCCTAAAAGTGGAGTAGGAATTTTACAAACAAAAACTAGTATTGTAATTGACATAAATATTATTATACAAACACAGTTAACCATAACGACGTTTATTTATGCATGTCAACACTTTTCTTCATCTTCCTCGCGGAAAAATCAAGTTGCAGAACACCCAAGATGTGGGGCTTCGGTGGTCAAGTGGTTGGCGCACTTGCCTTTCACCTCTGAGGCCGCAGGTTCAAGCCTCAGTGAGTACTTTCCATAGATATCTTATATACACTAGATAGCGCATCTCTTTTAGTAAAATTGAAGCCAAGAATATTCCAGCGGTTACCCCCATTTGAATAGGTGGCGGTCATGTTGGTCGTTCCCACTTGCTAATAAACGCTTAAAAACAACAATAACTTTCATCATTTGAATAGTTTAAAAACGTATTTGGAATAGGGTTAACTTAATGTTTAAGTTCCCTGTTTAAGAAATAGAAAACATACGAACTTCTTATTTCATGGGAACGACCTGAGACTGCAATCACGGCTTCAATTTTTAAAGTGCAGAATAATTAGATGCACTATCTAGTGTGTATAAGATATCTATGGTACTTTCCCTGAATGCGACTCGAACCCAGTCCTCATGTGAAAAGAGTAAAAGTCAACGCTCTGCCGAAAGTCGTGGGTTTTTCCCGGGTACTCCGGTTTTCTCCCACAGGGAAAGTTGCCATGCAGGTCGGGTCATAGGTAAAAGGGCCCAAGGTAATTGGCATATGCTGTTGTGGTGACCCTGCCCTACACAGTTGGTAAAGCTAAAATAAAAAATAGATCGTCCAAAAAATCGACTTTTTATTTTTACATTTGAAGAGCTTAAAAATTCCTCGTAAAAAAGAATTCCTCCCTCGTATATATACAAAAAATTTTTTTGATTTTTGAAAATATTTAAAATTGGATGAGTTAATAAGGATAATGCTTTTCGAATTTTATTCCCAGCAGAAGAGTTTGTTATTATTGACCTCGACTTCGCCCCGGAAAACATCGAGACTCTTGGGGAAACAAAACCAACTATTTCCCTCGGGAGCAGGCATGAAGTGTATTATTTGAAACTCGTATTTCTAGTATATTATTATACTGTATGCAACCCTGTGAAAACGATATTCACATAGCCAGCTATGGGTCTACATGTCAATAATCATGAAAATGAATTTGATTTCTGAGTCCTCAATGCCCAAATCTTTGGAAATGTTGTACAATTAATATATAGCCACAAAAGCTAATGCGTTAAATATTTGCCTTACCAAAAGTAAACTTTTGTTCTGTTGCGTTTTTGCATCCATCTTTTTTCTGATCAACATAAATGCCATTAGGCTGAGTACAAGAGTTCACTGTGCTGTCGTAAAGAAACAAAGATCCAGCATCTGTTTGTTTGAACCGATGCTCATTATTGTTTTCGAACTCTTTTCCTTTCTGGTTTTTGCCGTCATATATGTATAAACGATTAAGGAAAGTGCTATTCCCATATTTAGACACTAACGACCCTCCGGTCTTGAAATTGTGTAACAGATTGGTATCGAGATAACGGAATCGAGCACGATAGTGCACGCAGTTGTCATCCATTTCAGCCCAATAACGTCGAGCATATTGATCTTCCACAATGGGACTTCCTTCTGCAATGCACTTCCCTGACTGAGTATGTCTGAGAAAAAAACTGTGAAAACCTGCAAACAGAAAATAATATTCAGTACGTACCTCTGCATAGAATACTTTTCCAAAATTCTAACAACAAACTAAATCCAGAATATGTGGCATTTTTTACCTACTTTTGGCTACAAGTTTCCCGACTATACAAGTTTCCCAACACAATGTCGTCCTCTGATGGCTTAGTGGTAGGTCGTTTGGCCTGTCGCGATAAACGTTTGGGGCTTCGGTGGCGAAGTAGTGAGCGCACTTGCCTTTCACCTCTAAGGCCGCAGGTTCAAATCTCGAACCCAGTCCTCATGTGAAAAGAGTAAGTCAACGCTCTGCCGAAAGTCGTGGGTTTTCTCTGGGTACTCCGTGTTTCCTCCCACTGCAGGGAAAGTTGACAGGGTGGGTTAGGCACATATAAGGTCTGGAAGCAGATCATTAATGAGGTATGGACAAATAGCGGCTGCTCAAGCGCCATTTGTAAGCTCAAAGCCTACCTCGGTCTGCTTCACGTCAGTCCGGTTTTATCTATCTATTCATAATGTAACCAGTCACTGAAAAGCCCTGATATATAGAGAGTGTGCTGTGAAATATCTATCTATCTATCTATCTATCTATCTATCTATCTATCTATCTATCTATCTATCTATCTATCTATCTATCTATCTATCTATCTATCTATCTATCTATCTATCTATCTATCTATCTATCTGTCTATCTATCTATCTATCTATCTATCTATCTATCTATCTATCTATCTATCTATCTATCTATCTATCTATCTATCTATCTATCTATCTATCTATCTATCTATCTATCTATCTATCTATCTATCTATTTATCTATCTATCTATCTATCTATCTATCTATCCTTTGGGGGAACAAGAAGCACTGATAAAGTAAACTGTAGAGGTCGCAGACTCAGCAAAACAATGGGAGAATTTGACCTCATTTCCGTGAATTCTCAGGTCGGATGTACAGGGCCAATTGAAACCTTCTATAGTAATGGCGGATTGGTGCGAACCACCACTGACCATATTCTTGTTCCAAGAAATTATGCTTCTTTTATCTTGCATAGTGCTGTCATTCCCGACTGCTGTAAGAATATGTCTTACCATCTTCCGATTTCTTGTTCGATTAATGTAGACTTGGTCACTAAAGTTCCAAATTTATCAATGAAGCAACTTTGCTGGAAAAACGTAAAATACGGCAATGTTTTGCAGAAGTACCAAAATGCGCTTGGCACTGCCTTACAGAATGATCCTGTATTTTCGTCAGAGGCGATTACTCCAAATGCTATCGAACAGTTAGTTGATCAAACCGTTAGTCACTTGAAAATTACTGCAGATAAGACTATTCCAACTAGAGTATTTAAGCCTGTGAGAAAACGCTACTGGAATCCGACACTTACGTCTCTAAATCGAGAAGTTAAAACATGTTGGAGAAAATGGCTTTATGAAGGCAAACCTAGAGATAATAACAATCAGTTCTTTAAAGACTACAAAAAAGCTAAATATAATTTCCGCAAGGCTCAACGCCAAGCCATTCATGAGAATGAGGTAAACGGCTTTGTGAAATTGGAGAGACAACATGACATTGAAAGAAGCAAATTCTACAACAGGATTTCTAAATTGAAGAAACCAAAACGGGTAAATAACGGAGAAGTCTTAGAAATTGATGGTAATCGTGTAAGCAACGATTCTGAGGTGCTTGATGTGTGGCGGCAGCACTACTGTAATTTATATACTCCAAAAGACAATCCAAACTTTGACAATGACTTTAAGAAATTTGTTGAAAACAAACTTGTGCAATTTCATACGGATAGTTACGGAAATGATGACCCTCTAGATAATCCGTTTCAATTTGATGAGGTTGCTGACGTATGTAGCAAGCTCCCAAATGGGAAGGCAAGTGGTCCCGACCAACTCTCGTATGAACATGTCAAATTTGGAGGAAATTTACTTTTTGAAGTTTTAACAAAGATTTTTAATGCTGTTAGAGAATTGGAGTATGTTACGGGTGCATGGAGTATTGGCAACATTTTTTCCCTATTTAAAGGTGGAAAAAAGAACAGATTCAATAAAGAAAACTATAGAGGTATAACTTTGTTAAATATAGTAGGCAAAATATTTGAACGGTTAATACTAAATCGATGGATTCCTAAATTTGAAACTATGGGTATTCCAAATAATTACCAATTTGCTTATCAAGCGGACAAAAGTTGCACCTTGGCAAGTTTTGTGTTGCAAGATACGATCAATCATAACGTCGAGAGAGGAAGTAAAGTTTACTGCTGTTTCTTGGATTCAAGTAAGGCATTCGATTCCGTATGGTTGGACGGTTTGTTCTATAAACTCTTCCTACTGGGTATGAATGGTAAATCCTGGAGAATCTTAAGGAACTGGTATAGTAAAATGCACTGTTATGTTTCCTTAAATGGGCAAATGTCGTCTGTGTTCCCAGTATTGCAAGGTGTAAGGCAAGGTGGCGTTCTTTCTCCGTGGCTGTTTCTATGTTATAATAATGATATTCCAGATGTACTCCAATCAGCGGACTATGGACTAAATGTGCAAGATATCAATTGCAGTTCAGTCTTAGTTGCAGACGACGTTACTTTAATATCTCTTAGAATTAAAGGTCTTCAAAGCCTACTTGATAAAATGGAAATGTACAGTTATCAATGGAGATTCGAGTTTAATCCCAGCAAAACGACAATTGTAACCTTCGGAGAGACTACACAAATGCATTTGCTCAAAAAGCCGTTAAGAAGTTGGTATATTAATGGTGTTAAAATACCTGAAAAACCTTCATGGGAACATGTTGGTATAATGCTGAGCGGCAATTTTTCAAATTACGAGAGATCAAAAATTGCTGCAAGTAAAGGAAAACAGGCTGCTGGTATGCTAATGAACGCTGGAGTACGACCAGGTGGTATAAATCCGATTTGCGGTATGAACTCGTGGAAAACATTTGGTTTACCTTCAATGTTGTATGGCTCTGAGGTTTGGTCAGCGCAAACAAACACTGAGTTGGATCTGCTTGACCGAGCTGGAGCGTTTGCAGCTAAAAGGCTACAAGGTCTTGCACCAACAACAGCTTCAGCAGGTGCCTTGGGAACAGTTGGCCTGTGGTCGATTACTGGGTTTATTGATAAGAAGAAACTTTTATTCTTAGGAACTTTATGTCGCTCATCGCCGTCGCAACTGCACAAGAAAATCTTTGTTTATAGACTGTTTTCATTTATTTATTATAATGAACTTTCTTCAGTCGGATACGTCGCAGATATTGTTGAAGTGTTAAGGAAATATGAATTATATCACTATCTGGAAGATTACATTAAGACAGGTGTGTTTCCAAATAAATGGTTGTGGAGGAACTATGTTGTTAAAGCCATCGATGAACATGAAACAGAATGCTGGAAAGACAAAATGCAGTGCAAGCCAAACTTGAAACACCTGCGCGAAAACCACCAAAAATTGCAGCCTATTGTGCACTGGGAAGTTGCTATGTGCTACCCCAAGGATCGGGAAATACTTTCTAATTTAGTAAATGTACTGGTTGGAAATGTACCATCAATAGTTATGAAGGCTGTGGAAGAACACGAAACGCACTACACATGTAGGCTTTGTGACAAACAATTGTATGATGTTCCATATCATTTTATTATGGATTGCCAAAGAACATCCCAAGAACGCGATAAATTATGGGACAACCTAACAGATCAGCTTTCCATTCAACAAATTTGCTACTTGCACAATCTTTGTGAGGAGGACGTGTATTCCACTCTTTTAAGTGGCAATCATCCAATGTTCAGAAATGACAAAGAGGAACTTTATCTCTTTCTAATTATTTCCGCCAGAGGAATTATGAATATATTTCTGAAAATTAACAACCTTTTAGATTAAAGTGTAAGTGCTGGTTAAAGCACTGTTATAAGTATATATAGTATTTGTGCATGTGTAATAATATTTTAGTGTTAAAATTATATATAGTTAAATAATTTTATTAGATTTTTATAGGACAAACTAACTGTACTTTTTTATGAAAGTGTAAGTAGTAAACTTACAGGCTCTTCTGAATTGGAGAAAAAAATCTATCTATCTATCTATCTATCTATCTATCTATCTATCTGGCGACAACATGGCGGACAGTCGTCTATTTTCAAGCTCTGTTTGTGAGGATATTGTAAACACTGGCATTCAATCAATAAGCGTTAAATATCCCATTAATATTGAGAAGACACGTTCTGGTCAAAAATTAAAGTGGTTAGGAAGTTTGGAAGAGTTCAAATCATTCATTACAGCCGAATTAAAATTGGCTGGTGAGTGGTCATTTGTAAACATCAATGGCGGCTTTTACGTTTTAAAATGTGAAGCTGTAACTATCTCCTTTTATCCGACCACAAAAACAGTTAACGTGCAAGGTGTGATGAAAGATGTTGTCAAAAAGAATTTATCGGACTTATATTTACTGAGTCAATATTCAGCAGAAAGTAATATTTCTGTGCAAGATCAACAACAAATTAATGTCGAAGACGAAGTTGATAGCGTGGGTGAAACCGAATGCGAAGGTCGAGTGAATTCCGTTTGCTCTATTGATGATAAAGGAAGCTGTGATCTCGGTTCTGTTGATGATGCGGCAGCAAATGCCGATTCTCAATTGGGTTATGATAAAACCTCGCAATTCAACCACACTTGTCATGATTGTCGACAAAATAAATTGGTTATTGAATCGTTACTTCACAGGTTAGAGATTCTAGAGAACAAAGTAAACTCAAGATCTCAAGAAATCTCTTACGATAATCTACTCTCCAGCTACAAAATTATGAAGGAGGAGCGAGACAGTCTATTGACAACTTTAAGGTTGTTGATGAAAGACTTCAAGTCATCTGAAGAAAATCATACTAATTTTAATGAAGCTAGTAAACCGAAACAAAATGGCGGATCATCTACCGAAGGCGAAGCGTTAAACGGCAAAACTAAAATTGCATCTCGTAAAAGGAATTTGAGTACTAAATCTCCATCACCATCACATACGAACACATCAGAAGGCAACAACGGCGTAAGAAGTGATCGCGAAGTCGAGAAAGGAATTAAAGCTCACTCAGTACATACATCTGGTACAGACAGAACAGGAGGTGATGTTTTTGTTGTGGGAGACTCCATGATCAAATATGTACAAGGAAGGAGGCTGTCAAAAAAGCATAAGGTAACCACTATAACCTGTCCTGGTGCCACGGTGGCTGACATGGGTGATTTTGTTAAACCTGTCATTAGAAAAAAGCCCCAAAAAATTATTATTCATGTTGGCACCAACAACCTCCGACATGACAAACCAAAACAGTTAAGCAGAAAGATTGTTGATTTAGCATATAATATTAAGAAGGAGCAGCCTACAGTAGATATAGCCATTTCATCTATAATTCATAGATCTGATAATATATCGCTAAACTCCAAGATCAATCAAGTGAATGATAGCTTAAAACATCAATGTTCTAATTATAACTTTGATTTTATTTGTAATGACAATTTAAAGGAGAACATGCTAAATGCAGGAGGCCTTCATTTAAATCTGAATGGAACAATCACTTTAGCTGCTAATTTTAGAAAATTTATAAATACTGATTGAGATCTAGCTGGCACAGATACTGAAAAGAGCCATGATGAATCCTCACAATCGTACAATCAGTCATTTGACGAAATTATGTCTAGTTGTAGAGGCTTCAAAATGGCATCACTAAATATAAACAGTCTAAACAAACACATTGACGAGTTGAAGGTATTAATGATGCACAAACCCATTGATGTGTTTGCAATTAATGAATCCAAATTAGACCAGGATGATGCTAACGATCTTATTGCATTAACTGGCTATATAGTAGAACGAAGAGATCGTAATAAACATGGTGGAGGGGTCTGCGTTTATATTCGTAACTCAATAAACTACAAAAGGCGCTTTGAGTTAGAAGATCAAAATTTGGAAATTATTGTAATTGAGGTTATAAAGCCTTATTCTCAACCTTTTCTTATTATAGCGTGGTACAGACCACCGAAAAGTCCTTTACAATGTTTTGAGCAATTTGAGAATCTTTACAAAACAATTGATAGTAAATACAAAGAAATTTACATTTTAGGTGACCTGAATTGTAATTATCTATTAAATCCCCCTGAGTGTCATACACAACACCTTAATAATTTATTAGTTAACTACCAACTGAATCAAATTATTGTTGACCCAACCAGAGTAAATAGCACTTCGCAAACATTGATTGATTTAATAATTACTAACAAATCTGATTCTATTATCAATTCGGGAGTTTACCCTCTGTCAATAAGTGACCATTATTTAATTTACGCAGTACGGAAAATCGGCATACGTAATGGTAAACCACGATATATTGAATGTCGAAACTTTAAAAACTTTAGTGAATCTAAGTTCAAAAAGGACCTAAAATCTACTCATTGGCCTATAATTAATGAGTTTGATGATGTCAATGATGCATGCGATACATGGAGATCTGTTTTTAGTGAAGTGATTGAAAAACACGCGCCTGTACGTAGTTTCAGAGTTCGTAATAAACCTAGTCCTTGGCTTAATTCAGAACTCAAATATTTAATGATAAATAGAGATAAACTGAAGAAAAAGGCTATTTCATCCAATAATTCTGAATCTTTGTCTGCTTATAAGCAGCAAAGAAATTTTGTAAATAATAAGATCAGAAAAGCGAAAAAGGCATATTTTCAAGACGAACTCAACAGAAATGTAAATAATGTTAAAGAAACATGGAAAATTTTAAATAATGCGTTGGGAAAGAAATCGGATAACATCGAAATAAACACGCTGTCATCTGACTCAGGAGAAATCTTAACCGAGTCATTTGACATTGCAAATTCGCTTAATAAACATTTCGTTGGAATTGGTCCGAAATTGGCCTCCAATGTTCCCCTTTTAGGCAAGGTTGCAACAGCTAAGGATTACATGACCCAGGTTGAATCATCATTTGAATTTCAAAAGATAGATTCTAAAGACGTCTTTAAATTAATAAACAAATTAAATTTGCGTAAAGCTTCGGGCTGTGATAAAATATCAAATAGATTATTAAAAATATCTGGTCCTTATATTTATGAAGCTTTAACAAATTTGTTCAATCTTTCTCTTACAACAAATAAATTTCCGACAAGGTGGAAAATTGCAAAAGTCTTTCCATTACATAAAACAGAGGAAAGGGATAATGCAAATAATTATAGGCCTATTTCGGTGTTATCTTCAATTGCACGTCTCTTTGAGCGCCTTGTGTATAACCAAATGTATGCTTATTTATCTAAACATAGACTAATCAATACCCGTCAATCTGGATTCCGTTCACTTCACTCTACCATGACAGCCTTACTGGATATGACAAATCAATGGTGTTTTAATATTGATTAAGGGATGTTAAACGGTGTGATTTTTCTCGATCTAAAGAAGGCTTTTGACACCATTGATCATGAAATTTGCAAATGAAACTTGCATGTTATGGTTTGAAAGAGTGTAGTTTGGAATGGGTTGAATCCTACTTGACAAATAGGGTACAAGTTTGTCATGTAAATGGCATATATTCAAATGAAGAAACCATTTCCTGCGGGGTTCCACAAGGTTCTATTTTGGGTCCGGTCTTATTTTTGCTATATATAAATGACCTACCCAGTTGTTTGGAACATGGAATTGCCAGGCTATTTGCTGACGATACAAATATGACTTCCACAGGTTGCAATTTGGAATCGGTCGAAAATAAAATGCAGATTGAGCTTAATAAAATATTCAAGTGGCTTTGTGCAAACAAGTTGACACTGAATATTTTAAAAACCGATTTCATGGTTATTGCTTCTCGACAAAAGCTAGCGGCCTTGGGAGACTCAATAACATTGTCAGTAAACGGTGTTTCATTAAGCCAAGTTCGTTCGGTGAAATCCTTAGGAGTAAACATAGATGAAAACTTAACTTGGGAAAACCATGTGGAGAGTATTCGCTTAAAAGTATCCCGTAATATTGCTACTTTGAGGCGATTAAAGCCCATTTTAACACAAAAAAACCTAGTATCACTCTATCGGGCGATAATTGAACCATATTTCATTTATTGCTCCATAGTTTGGGACAGCCTTGGTCAAACATTAGACAAGTCTCTACAAATTTTACAAAATAGGGCTGCCCGTGTGATAACTGGGGCACATTTCTCAACATCATCCTCAAAACTCTTAAAAGAACTTGGCTGGATGAATATTCAGGAAATGAGGTATAAACAAAAGGCTATGATGATGTATAGAATAGTAAATGGTAATGCACCATCTTATTTAATAGACATAATTAAACATTGTCATGCTTTGGATATATATAATCTCAGAAGGTCTAAAATAGCCTTCGAACTTCCAAAAAATCGAACACTGTATTACAATTCAAGTTTTGCCTTCACTGGTGCTAAATTATGGAATTCTCTTCCGGATGAGATAAAAGACGCACCATCACTTAAAATATTTGTAAAAATGTTAGACTCGACTATATTCTGTGCCAACTAGAATATATTTTCTGTATATAGTTTTATATTGAAATATTAAGATACACGGCTTTTAGGAAGAACAAATGTAAATATGTCATGTCTACAATTGATAAAACCACCGTGGTTAAATAAAAATTTCAATCAATCAATCAATCAATCAATCAATCTATCTATCTGTCTACCTATCTATCATGTAGTATAAACCTACTAGTAGCTAGGCTATCATGTATCGTGCGTTCTGATTGGCTACGCTAATAGTAGGCTATTAGTGATAGCCTACTAGTAGCAACAAGCGGCGAAGGGCGCGAGAATCAATGGCCGTTTTTAAGTATTAAAAGCTGCATTTAAAGGGAAAAGCTTATCAAAATGGCCCAATTTTGGTTCTGGATTACACACAAACAAAGACTCTTGGAAACTGCTGACACATGCGGTAAATTTTTTTTCTCAACTTTGCTCGTAGTTTTGAACATGAAAGTGACAGGTGATTTTATAAAATATATGCACAATGTTTGTTAATATTCCAAGCAGAATCGTTGAAATTCGACAATAATTTGTAGCTATTTACCCCTATTTTCTCAACCTCTTTAGTGTGTGCTTGTTAAGTACGAGTTCATGTATTTAGCTGTCATTTTAATTGAAGAGTTTTTTTCGTTTAAATGTTGAGATTTTGGCCGAGTTTGTTTTTCGCCTTTTCGAGCCTTTTTGAGTCGAGTTTTTCGATTAAATTTTAATCTAAACTATTTTCTATGTATACTAGATTATGGAAATGGTTTCCCCCTCTATGTTCCAGAAATATTAAAGATTTCAACGACATTCGGATAATCGGATTCTTTTGCATGTGTGTGCATTTTTATTCGGCTTTTTAACGTAAACTTTATTTACTAATTCATTAAATTTTATTTACTAGAAACAATTCGGGAAGCCATTTTGTGTTCGAAATTTTGAACTTTTTAAGCCTTGTTTCTTTCTTTTAAATAAGTTTGTAATTAACCAAACTTTGCTTCTATAACGATCTCGTACTATTATACTGTTTTACGACATGTTTTTTAACTTTTTTAAAACTCACAAGTTGTATTTTTCAAGTCATTCTTGAGAGTTTGCAACACTGAGTAGTTGTCAACAAAGCCGAGGCGAAATGTCGCCAAAGGAAGCCATTTAAACGCTTATTTCGTTAAAACGTTATTATTTGACATAAAAATCAAGTGAAAAATTCCGTTTCCTTTAATTATGAATTATGTGGTTTATACTAAAACAATTAGACAACTCAGCCTCGTTGTCTATGAGCGAATGGTCAACGAGGCGAAGCCGAGTTGATTATTCGTTCAGAGACAACAACCTCGGCTTCGTTGTCTAATTGTTAATTGCAATAGTAGATAGGGACGTCTATATACAATAGCCTCTGCCTCGCACATGAACGTTTGCAGTGAGCCTTTATTCAGAACGTTGCGCGCCGTTCTTATCTGCCGTTCCATATACAACCCATGTGGCTGCTGGAGGCACGTTGCTTAAAAAATCGAACCAGTCCCATTTTTTTCCAGTGGGAATGATCACACTTTCTCTTTATCCATCTGTTGCAAAGCTTCTTTCAATTTGCGTCGAGCAGCTACTAGGTTTGTACCCCGGTCCGACCTGAGCTGTTGAATGGGCCCGCGTCGAACCAGGAAACGACGCAGAGCGTTGATAAAGGAATCCGTCTCTAACGACTTCGCCGTCTCAAGATGAATCGCCCGCGATGATAGGCAAGTAAACAATACGCCGTACCGCTTGAGCTCTTTCCAACCCTCTTTAATATGCCACGGGCCGAAGTAATCAACGGCGCAGAAGGTGAACGCTGGCGCAGGTTGCAAACAATCGTAGGGAAGTTCGGCCATTTTCAGCTCTGATACGGTACCACGAAGCTTCCGACACGAGACACATTCGGTGATATGATGGGCCACTGCAGAACTTGAACCAATGACTCAAAACCCGTCCTCGCGAATCCTGTTGAGGGTGATTCCACAGCCTTGATGGTTGACTCGTTGATGGTAATGTTAGATTATGAGGGATGTAATGTGTCCTTTTCTCGGTAGGATTACGGGGTGTTTCACGTGAAAGGGGACATCGGCGCGTTTGATTCGTCCGCCAACTCTTACGAGTCCCTCCTTGTCGATAAATGGATCTAGTCGATATAATGCCCTGTTTCTATAATCGCCTTACGATCCTTGACGTCTTCTATCACTGCCCGAAAAATTGGATTTATCACTATAGGAAACACAGAGTAAACTTCAGATAATGCCGCATTTGCTCATATTTACGAGCGAATGCGGCATTATCTACAAGTTTACTCTGTGTTTCCTATAGTGGTAAATCTCTTCGCAGGGTTGTACTTCAAACGGCGTAGAAGTTTAATTTCATCTTTTCAGGAAACATTTCTCGTTGAACTGCCTAGCCTGCGTAGCAGGCGGTATTCGCGGGCACGAGAGAACGGGAAGCTAGAAATACCGCCTGCCCAAAAACTACACATTCTGAGTTCGCCGGCAGCTGACGGAGCATTCTGATCGGTCAGAATGTTGATTTTGAATTTTTGATTGACAGGAGTAAAGAATTAGAATAATTAGTGCTAATTTTAGAAGTTACTGTTGCCGTATTATAACTATTGTTATTTTCGTAATTGATACCGATATATCGAGTGATGGCATACACTAACGAAAAATTGACGAATGTATTAATTGAGAATTAAGCGTTGAATTCTTTAATCTTTATCTGGAACCGGTAATCCCATCGTCTTGAAGAATGAACAACGAATATCAATCCAATATTTTTGTTGCTTGATAGAGATGTGATACCGTGATAAAAGTGCAGATTTGCAGATACAGGCTCGTAAATGACACTCTAAGTAGTGTTTTTGATAGCGATTGGACCGTCCGAAGTTACATCCGAAGGGGCCGAAGTTATGTTCGGCGAAAAGTATGGCTAGTCTATATTTTTGTTCAGACAATTGCGTAATTTGATAATATACGAACTCGCTTGACTTTCAAAGCTCATAAATCGCTATAATGTTGACATCGACTAAAACTATCGCTATGAATGAGTACATAGCGTTACACTGAATCGAACGTGGTATTTTTGTCTTCGTAGCATTGAATGAACCAAAGATATGAAACGTCAAAGCCGTATATTTGCACTAGTGCAAATGCAATACGTGAGTTTGACAAATAAATACATTAAGATGGGCGGAACCATGCGTTCGTTGGGTGGAACTCAGAATGTGTAGTTTTTGGTGCGTGTCTCGGCTTTAATTTGTTATCGATCTGTTGTAGGACTTCTCGTATGTTTTCGGAACTTCAGGAAAACTGGCGATGGCTCTTTTCACGCGGTGCCAATCAGAGAAGTATTCAAGTCGCAGGGGAGTCGTTGGCACGCTTTTGGTCGTTCCTTGCGTGGCGAGTGATTTCACTTTCTTAACTTCCGGATCGTCTTCCGAGAGGGGCGGATTTTCGGTGGTGGATATGTTGATCTCGGAATTCCATAGAAACGCTGGTCCGAACAGCTACCGAGGGTTGGATAACAGCTCTTGGGCACTTAAACCTCGCGATGTCTTGTCTGCTGGGTTCTCCTTACTCTCTATTTATCGCAACTAGCTGGTGCGGGTTAGTGCATTCTCGAATTTGTTGTACCCTGTTCGCCTTTTGGCATCGTTATTTATATAGCCAAACACTACTTTGCTGTCCGTCCAGAATATATCTATTCTCCCAGTTGTAAGTAAAATATTTGAAAAAGAAATTTTTCAGCAATTATATAGTTATTTATCTGCAAACTCACTAATTTCAAAGTTTCAATCTGGATTTCGACCTAAACATTCATCTCTAACCTTACTTCTCCAGATGTACGATGAATGGCTAAAAAATATGGATGAGGGTAAAATAACTGGTCTTGTTTCTCTGGACATCAAGAAAGCATTTGATTCAATTAACCATCACATTTTAATGTTAAAAATGAAAGACCAGTTTGGTATTCGTGAAAATGAATTGAATTGGTTTACCTCTTCCTTGACTGATCGTCAGCAAGTTTGCTGTGTAAATGACCATATATCCTCTTGGAAATCCATAGAAAGTGGTGTGCCGCAGGGGTCCATTCTCGGTCCTTTGATGTTTTTATCATATATTAATGATTTGCCGCAATATTTAAAATTTACAACTCCGGGTTTATATGCTGATGATACACAGATATTTGCCTCGTCTGATAATTATGATGAACTGGTGGAACTATTAAACTCTGATTTGAAAAATATTAGTAGATGGCTCTCGGATAACAAACTGCAACATCATACTACTAAAACTAAGCTAATGTTAATAGGCTCCCGGTAGAATATCAAAACTAAAATTGGAGATAAATTAGTGACATTTAAGAATAAACCATTAAAACGGTACAGATATTTTAAATGTTTAGGAGTTGAGTTGGATGAACACCTTAGTTGGGAAGTTCACATTAATGCAATCTATAAAAAGGTTGCTGCAGGGATAGGAGTTTTAAAACGAACAAAACCATTCGTCCCCAATGAAACCCTCCACATCATCTATAAGGCGTTAATTCTGCCATACTTTGATTATTGCTCCCCTTTGTGGGATAATTGCGGAATTGTACTACAGAGATTCCAAAATAGAGCTGCAAGGGTGTTGACGGGAGTAAGTTATGATACCAACACCTCTGATCTCCTTGAACGGCTTAACTGGAAAAATCTTGAAAACAGATTTAGATTTAATAAAGTGGTTCTGGTATACAACATTCTTAATAATGGTACTGCCCCCTGTCTTCGATAATTCTTTTCTGCACGAAGCAATAATGATAATGACTATCATCTCAGAAATTATGATACATATCTCTCACTTCCAAAACCTAAGAAAGAATTTCTTAAAAGAAGCTTTAGGTATAGTGGAGCTGTACTGTGGAATAGTCTTTCTGCTGAGGCTAAGTCTGCTCATTCGATTTATTGTTTCAAAAGACTTATTTGAATCTTGTTTTTAATTGTTATTCCATTTGTAACCAGGGGCGGATCTAGGATTTTTCGTACGTTAGTCAAAAATTTCGTTGCTCAACATCAAAGGGGGGGGGGGTTGTTTTAACGGGAGGAGGGGGCTCGCAAAGCGAATTAATTTGTATTCAGTTTTACGAAAAAATGTTACGTGAAAAATGACTGTTTCGCCCAATTCAGGGCTCGTCAGCATGCCTAGGAAACACATAACTCCATATTTTGTCCTTAATTTACATGAATGGTCAAAAGATTCTCAAATATAGCGATGTAGTTTTATAAAGTAAAACATTTGATTGATTGTTAATGCTCAGGAAGAGAATTTCCACGTTTAATTCACTGCTTCTCGAGTTTTATTCATAGCAGAAACATGTGCCATGAATAAGTATTCACAATGGCAACATGATCCAATTTACTTTTATTGTATACATGTTGTAGAGATCGTATTACACAAAGCCATGCCACATTGTCATGTATTTGTAGTCTTAATATACTAGACAACTAGTCATAAATAATACAGTATTATTAAGTATCTGATCAAGATATAAAGTCCACATTCTACAAGAGGCATAAACAAAGTATAAACAAACTGAAACTGCTTGTATTAAGCCGCAGTATTATGTAAATTGACCGAAATATTATGTAAATTTCATCCCTTACTACGTACAGACGCGCAACCACTACAGCCTACAAGTACAACAGCTATGATGCTATATCAAGTTAAAATAGAATATGTTTACCTTAAGGCCGTACAGAACTTTTTCGCTTTCTCTCGAACGTACTTCGGGATGTAAGATTCCGCACCAAAATTTCGCGGTGCGACGAAGAAGCTTGTGTTTCTCACAGCGCTCAATAAGTCTTTAGAACGCTTCGGTTACATATCTTTAACATATTGTTAAGATATTGTCGATCATCTTTCTCTAAAGCAGCCTTTGCGGTTTCGTAAATACCAACAGACATGGATAGTATTAGTTTAGAACTTCTGATAAATTTTCCGATTGCCATAAAACGCACATGCTATAAAATCGGCGGGTACGCGTATAATAATAAGAGACGAAATTTACATAATATTTCAGTCAATTTTACATAAATACTGCTGCTTGATCAGAAAGATCCTGCAACGTCATATACCTTTCCGTGCATACTATTAGCCTGAACAGTATGATCGATCAAAAAAATCCAGCCAACGGGAATTGAGGATTTTTTTTGAATTAGCCAATCGGATAGCCTGTATTCGAGCCCCTGATCGCTTTAGCGATCAGAACTCCCCACAGATCGCGCAAAAATCGAGATAGCCAATCAGATGGCTGGAATCTGACTCGGAGCGTGCAAAACTCATGCGTAAGACCGCTTTTCTGCGCGTTCATGTTCGAAGGCCTTGCTACTGGATGATATCTTAGAACTGGACTGTTAAACTTTCAATACAATACACTGCGTGAAGTTTGATAACTGGACTGCTATTTTAATTTAACAATTTTCTGCCCAATTTTTACCTTAGTCGCGTGATCGCTCTGATCACCCCTAGATCCGCCCCTGTTTGTAACTACACATTATGTTCTGGATAATATTCTTTTTGGGTCTGTGGGTTAATCAGTTTTTTCTTCATTTTTATATACTTGTAAATAGCTAAATAGACGCCCCTCATGGAAACCAGCCGTATAGCTGATGAGGATAGCGTCTCTAAAGAAATTAAATACAAAATTAAATTAAATACAATATCGACGATCCCTTCGTAATTGAGCTCTTGGTGAAATAGGTTACTTACTTTCACGGAAACTATATGTAGAATTTGCCTATATGTAGAATGCCATTATTGTGGAAGGCCAAACATAATCAGCACTTCAGATAAACACCGCACAGGAAAGCATGGTCCATT
Source organism: Paramuricea clavata (assembly GCA_902702795.2). Lineage (NCBI taxonomy): Eukaryota > Metazoa > Cnidaria > Anthozoa > Malacalcyonacea > Plexauridae > Paramuricea > Paramuricea clavata. The sequence continues at coordinate 26,429 of CACRXK020001219.1, read as the reverse complement.
AACATATAATATAAATTCTCGGGTAGCACTTGGTGCACTGCATGTTGGAATAGGTCAAACACATGTTAACAATTTCCTCACATCCATAAATATTCCACCTTTGAACAATGTCACATTCAAAAAGAGAGAACGGGAAGTTGGGCGTGCTATTGAATCACTTGCTTCAACCAGCTGTAAAGAAAATCTACAAAAATATAAAGAAAATGCAATTTCAAATAACATACAGGCAGATAGCAATGGGCTGATTGGGTTCCCAGTGTCATATGACATGGGTTGGCAAAAACGGGGAAAGGGGCACATTTCTCTGACAGGACAAGGCGCAGCCATGGGACTGACAACAGGGAACGTCCTAGCATATTCAACAAGGTGTAAACAATGTAGAATTTGTGATCATGCAAAAAAGGAGGGAAAATCAGTAAGAACACATGACTGTAGAAAAAACCACACTGGGTCATCTAAGTCAATGGAATCAAGTGTTGCCTGTGAGCTTTGGAATGATGCACCAAAAGACGATGTGAAGTTCTCAACCTATGTTGGTGATGATGACACAACAACACTATCGCATCTCACTGAAAATGTTCCCTATGGGGTGGAAAAATGGTCAGACATAATACATGCAAAAAGATCACTTGCAACTAGGCTGTATAATCTTTCATCTAGCAGCAAATTCCAAGACTCCTCTGTTTTAAGTTAAAAAGTAATTAACTATTTGACAAAGTGTTTTTCATACTGTATTGCACAAAACTCCAATGCAGCTAATTTGAAATTGGCACTAAAATGCATTGTGCCTCATGCTTTTGGCGAGCATCAACTTTGCAATGACTCTTGGTGTGGTTACAAGAAAGACCCGTCAACATACAAACACCACAGTCTTCCAAATGGTAAAGATTTACATGGTGCAAATCTAAAACAAGCATTATCCAGGTTGTTTGAGGAATATGCCACTGATATTGTAGTGAAAAAGCTGGTACCATTTGCAAATTCTCAAAGAAATGAGTCATTTAACAATATTGTCAGCAGCAAAAATCCTAAGACACATTTTTATGGAGGCAGTGAGAGCAATGATTATAGAGTTGCATTTGCAGTTGCACAAAAAACATTGGTTATTTGTATTTGTCAAGGACATTGCAAGCTCTTGGTATAGATCCTGGAGAAAATTGCATTGCACATGGCATAGTGATGGATAAAAAACATGCTAGTGATATGGTTAGAAAATCAAAAAAAGAATTCAAGGTAAGAAGGCATCAATTGCAAACCCAAAGACTGTCTAAGAATACAAAACGAGAGGCCAAGGAAGGACAAACATATCAAACAGGCATTGGCTTAAATTTAGATACTACAGGAAAGAAAGAAAACAAAAAACAAACAAAGGGTACTCTCACTGTTCTGGGAGCCGACTCATCGAAAATAACAATGGAGGAACGTTTAGAATTTGAAAAACTGGTTCCCAGATTTATTCAAAGGCCTACCAAACTAAGTCAGCGTTTTGATTCATCTGTGGCATACAATTTTATATTTTTTGACCTGGAAACCACTGCAACTTGAAGGACTGCTGAGATTTGCCAGCTATCAGCAAAAAGTCAAAATGGGAATGCATTATCAAAGTACATTCTTCCAGCAAGAGATATCAGCCCAGGGGCATCCAGAGTAAATGATTTAACTGTTCAGTATATACATGGTAAAAGAGTTTTATGCAAAAATGCTTACCCGGTTAATTCTGTTTCACCTGGCGATGCTCTTTCATCCTTTGTCAAATTCATTCGCTGTTGTATAAACACTGTGGTTGTTCCAAACAGCAAAACAATACTCCTTGGCCATAACTCATCAACATTCGACATCCCAACACTTTTCCGTAGCTCTGATAACTCGTTCAAAGACCAGCTTACTGAAATGAATGTCTACTTAGGGGACACACTGCCACTAACACGATCATTGATCAAGAATAAACATGCATCGTTAAAGCAAGAAAATGGTGAATTTTGCAAGGCAAATTTATGTAGCCTTTACGAGTGTTTGTTCAAAAAAGAATTCGCTGCCCATGACGCTTTAGAGGATGTCACTGCCCATCGGAAGATTTTCTTGGGACCAGAAATTGATATCAACACCGAAACATTGATCAATGGGTGTGGGATTCACACAGTTCGAGAAGCACAAGCTGATCTTGTTTACATAGACGACCGCAACGACTTGCTCGAAACGCACAAGGGCAACCTTCCTCCAACACATGACGATAAGGAAAGGAAAAGTCCACGAGTAACAACGAATACAAGAGTACTTCAAAGCATCCTTGGTTTTTTAAAAACAAATGCAAGTACCACAAACTAAACACAAAGGTAGATCAATGGATTTCTATGCATTCTGCTGATTTTGTAGGATAAAATTCATAGTAGTTTTGAATATATGATGCCGATTCAGAGCCGATTTGTAAACATAACATACAAGCTCGTTCTAAAACTCAGCCTCGTTCTGATTTCGTCGTAAACGCGCGTGTTTAGTTATATACGCCCGCATTTTTTATGTACGCGCATGTCAATTCATTGATCTTGCAGAGCTCGAAAAACTTTCGGCCGAGCGAGTGAGATACCACAATAAAACGGCGTAATTCAAAATTTTGCAGGGTGACATATGATGAAATTTTGCACAACGATAACTTCTTGCAATGTTCCCTCAACATCCCCGAATACAATGACAAGACAAACCCAGAAATCGCCAATGCCATCAACGAAGCTCTGTTAGATCCCCTGCAAGTTTTAAAACCTCTCGATCCTGAATCCGCAGATGTATTTTTACCGTTGGAAGAAAATCCTGAATTCCTCGAAGTACCAGCTTATCGAGTGTATAATAATTTGATACATCTGAATAAAAAAAAGCCTCTGGTCCTGATGGTGTATCAAACTGGATGCTGAAAGACTATGCCGAGTTCCTAGCGCAGCCAATTTCGGATATAATAAACGCCTCGTACAAAGAACAAAAACTACTAAAAACTTGGAAACTGGCAGATATTACACCTCTCCCCAAAGTAAAGCAAGTTACTGACCCAAAGAAAGAGCTACGACCTATCTCTCTGACTTCTGCAGTTTCTAAAATTGCAGAAGACTTTGTAGTTTCAGACTATATTAGACCAGCTTTAGAGAAGAAAGTAGATCGTAATCAATTTGGCACCGTCTCTGGTTCTTCCACTACGTTAGCTCTAATAGGTATGGTGCATAACTGGCTCGAAGCTACAGATTTTGTTTGACTACCGTAAAGCGTTTGATCTCATAGATCATGGCATCCTAATCACCAAATTGAAAGAAATTGGTATACCAAACAGCATCAAAAATTGGATAATCGACTTCCTCTCAGATAGATCACAACGAGTGAAGCTTAGTAAGGACTGCCTATCAGACTGGGGCAAGATTCCCTCTGGTGTTCCCCAGGATACCAAACTTGGACCCTGGTTATTCCTACTAATGATTAACGACTTGTCAGTTTCTGAAATTTTCAACATGTGGAAATATGTCGATGACACTACAGTATCGGAAACCATATCAAAGGGGCAACACAGCCATGTACAACAGGCAGTGGACCAAGTTAATGAATGGTCAAAGGAAAACTTGATGCAACTTAACAGTAAAAAGACAAAGGAACCGATCATAAGTTTTAGCCGACCCCATCCTCCACAATTCTCATCTAGTATTATAGACGAAAATCCCATTTTGAGGATAACCAAAGCAAAGTTACTCAAAGTTACTCAAAGTTACTCAGAACGAGGCTGAGTTTTAGAACGAGCTTGATTAACGTTAATCTGACATGGAACGATCATATTGAGGAACTAGTGAAGAAGAGTTCTCGGAAGCTGTATTTTTTAAAACAACTTAAGCGTACGCAAATACCATCAAACGATTTGGTTACATATTATTGTGCATGCGTTAGATCTTCTTTGGACTATGCATGCCCAGTATACCATAGCTCTCTACCAAGTTACCTACATGACGACCTGGAAAAGGTCCAAAAGAGAGCTTTAGCGTGCATTTTCCCAGGAATACCTTATTCTGATGCTTTGGTATTGGCGGAAATACCCCCTATTAATGACCAGCACAGCACAATTACAAAGAAACTGTTCCAGTCCATATCCGAGAACCCAAAAAATAAAATCTATCACCTGATTCCAAGTGCTAACAACAATCCTAAATACAATCTTAGGAAAAATAGGAAATTTTCACTACCACTAGTAAGAACAAAAAGATTCTCGGACTCATTTATTATGCGTGGTAGTACCAACACCATTGATTAAGAAATGAATAGATGGCTCACTCCTTTGAAGTTTTTGATGCCTCCGACAGGTGCGACTTCCGGTTGGCCGCCATTACTCTGGCCAGTAAAGTGCAGCCAGAACGAATGGAAAATGTATTGTGAAATTGGCATCGCGCGCATAAAAACTTCATTTTTACCGGTTTTGGACACCTGAATTCAACGTTTACGGTCGAAAATCAAAATTAGAAAGGTAAGAAAGTATTATTATCTGTTTCTATTAGCCCTGAAAGTGTTTTTTAATTAAGTCAAATTTTGTGCTCTTAAATATGGCTAGTTCGGCCAGCCAGACATAAAAGAACATAGGTTTTCGTCCCATTCGCTGTATGTTTTCATTCGAAAGTAACATTAATATTACTTGAAACGAAATTTATAAACTATGAAAGTTACAATCCATGTACAATTCATGAACTCATTCTTGCAATAGATATACAGTATCTCTGATGTATATTACAGTGTCAGTATATATGTCTTCATCACAATTTCTCTGCCAAGTTTAATAAACATGTCTTTTTAAGTTCACTGTTTTCTTGAATTAGATATTTATCTACTAAATTTTGCCCAACTTATTCAGATGCAGCCCAGATAGTATCAAACTATGTAGAATATACAGGGTGTATCAAAATAAACGCAATTCATCTTTTGTGCTTAATAACTTTCGAAATACTATTTCTAGTTTAACGCTTTTAAGCTTAGTTCAAAGCCTGTTCTTTTCTCTTTCAAACAAACTATTATCCTTGTCTCCAATGCTAGTAATAATTGCACAGGAAAAGATTTAGTAAAACCTACCATTTTTAGTTGCTGTTTAATTATGCAAGTTTACTATGTTATTGTTTAGTCAGTTTAAATGTTAGAATTTTCTTCTTTAAACTTTAATGTTGTCGTCACTACATCTGGAACACCACGTAAGAACAAATTAAAAGTATTTTAAAAGAGACCAGGTTGTTTAAAAATCCTAAACGAATGCTAAAAATCGTCAAAACATTCTGGTGTCTGAGCCAGAGTGTCATCCAATTGCGATGTAATGTAAACAGAAATTATAGCAAGTTGATGTCAGTCAGCTTAGATGGTCCAAGCCAAAATTATATCGCATTTGAAGTTTCAAACTGAGTTAAAAATAGTGGAAGAAAAGCCGTAATTATACTTATTGTTACAATCCATTTAATAAAATGCAACATTTTTTGTTTTAATGAAAAAATCATTTATTTTCATGAGAACGATTTGTTATTCCATCTCAATTTTTTTAATCTCCAATCGCAATAACGTAAAGTATTATTACCCGCGAACCAATGAGTCAAATTTAAGAAACAACCCACTGTTAGAAAACTGAATGGCTACGCTTTAAAATGAATGTAAACTTTAACGTTTTCGTCTATTATTTGTTTAGCAATTTACATTTCAGTCGAGGATTGCGCTTTTTTTGATACACCCTGTAGTTTATAAACTGAGCACTATATGCAGGCTAGTTTATAGATGGCTAACTTTAATGTACTTTCTGCTCTTTCTTCCTTTTTTAGTTGGAGTTGCCAGTCTTCTGTTTTCGAACTTGATGGTGTAATATATACGCATCCGGAGAAAAAGCTTTAACATGTAGTCCATAGGAAACTCTGGGCAAGAATGGAATGTGATGGACACACTTTGGAGGCTCTTTAGCAAATTAGCACCAACTAATTTGGACCTGTTATATGCTGAAAATTGCTGCACAAAAACATCTTCTAGATGCAGAACAAAATCAAGGAAGTGCTGGGATGATAGGATTAATCCTTGGGACTGTGTGCTCTCATTGTAGTTCTTATAATAACAGTACAACAAATTTGCAGAATCTGCAGTTTCGGACATGGTGGCGTCTTTGCACAAAGAGCATTTGTGAACAGTGAAGCACTTCTTGAGAAGGTATCCGGCAAAGTATGCAACAGCATTTTGTTGGACGATGCTGGAACTGACTTCTTTCTCTCTGTAGTCTGTTTCTCCTAGCACCAATGTTTGTGGTTGACGACCTGGTCTCACCAATGCTGCTTTGTTAGAGCGGTTTGAAAGTTGGGAAAGGAGTGAATACAAATCTTCTGCACTGTTACCATTGCTGGAGGTGAAAAGGGAACTGAAAAGAAGTTTCCTAAAGGCCCTAGTGAACTGTATTGGTGTAGGGTTGTCACTATTCCCTCCCAGTTGTCTTATTGTACCAAAAAAGTTTTCAATTGGACCTGTGTTCAACCTACGTGTGAATAAGAACTTGAAGTTGTGATGCTTGTTAAGATGATTCCAGATTAAAATGATTGCATTAATTGTGACAAGCCATCCTTTAATGCATTTAATTCTACCTGTTACATCAGTGTTGCCTTGAAATACTTGTAAACTTTTAATGAAATCTATCATGTCCTTAAAGAAGTTGGCATGATTCGATGTTTCTGTGATAGGTTTCTTGATTTGCTTAGGTGAGTAGAGTTTGGAACTATTGACACTGTCAAAAAAGCTATCAAATTTAAGAATGAGATGTGCTGTACCCATTGCAGTTTGTGGCAAGACACCTAAACTGATGTATGTGCATAATGAGGCTGCAACTGTGTTGCTTAAAACTTGTGTGGCATACTTAACCTTCATCTTGTTGAAGTTGTTTGGGTGAATATGTTTATTTGTCAGTTTGTGTGCAGATCTGATTTGTAGTGACTTATCTTTGTTGTAAAATGCCTCAATATCTTTCCAGCTTGCAACAAGTTTCCCAAACTTAAATGTATATTTCATGAGGTTATTTCTGATGCACTTAATTAAATGTGGTGGATCAAACATCAAGAAGTAGATTTTGTTTTTGTGGGTGAACCAAGGCTTCTCAGGAGTGATACCAAGATGCAGAGCCAAGCTGTAGAAATTCGAACCCATATCAGACATCACAACAAGTACTCGCAAACCAATGGCATCAAGCTTCTCAATTGCTTCGCGAATAAGCCCATCAAGGAAATCAGTTGGACAGGAACCATTTACCAAAGCATAACCGATTGGCTGTTTCCAGTTTCCAGATATGCTTCGAATTAAAAGAACGAGGGCAGATGTGGCAATTTTGTTGCTTCGCACACCATTTCCAAAATCCTCCAATCCAGTGATGATGTCATCAGGCACACTGTAGTATAGGTGATTTTTCAACGAAATTTCGTCAATGCACAAGGAACAAATTTTTTCCATTTCATTCATGGGTTGGACCTTCTGTTGGATTGCCTTCAGGATTCCTTCAGAAATTCCAGCTACTGTTGGAAGTTTTGAAATGTATCTTTTAAAAGATGCCTTGTTTGGTAAGACAAAGATCTTGGAAAGAATTCGGTATGCTTTGCCACTTGCGTGGTATAAGGACAGCGCCATCGTTTTCAACTCTGGTGAATATCTGCGCCCATGACTCTTTTTTGAATGGAGTTTTATTTGCTCCCGTATAAAATTTGCTACATTTTCTGGTAGTTGTGCCAATTCGTCTTTTAGGGTGCTTTCACTCTTTTTTATTTTCTTTGGTTTTAATTGCATTTTCATCCTATAAATCTTGTTATTCTTTCTTTTTATAGAATGTCGAAGCTTCTTTTTCCTGGGAGTGTTGATGGTAAGATCTGGGGTTGTCTGGCTTGTGGACTCTACAGTGTTTGGGTTAAGCACCATCTCCTGAGATTCTATATTACAATAAAAATACTGTAGTTGTGGTATTGTTGTTCCATGCATGCAGAACTGATAATGCATACACACTATATTTATTATGCAAAAGAAGGGTTACCTTCAACTGTTTCAAAAGATAGACTTTGGTTTTGCGTTTCGTTTTCTGCATCTTGTAAATCATTCGCTATTTTAAAAGTTGTATCTCGTTATTTAATATAAAAATTAAAAAATTTGTACTTTAATTTTGAATGTAATAGTACGATATTTAAATGATATCACTTACATTCCAATGTGGGTTCTGTGTCCTTGATTACCTTTCTCCTTTTTTCTAAACAAGATTTTGCAATTTATTTAGAAAACAGCTGGCACAGATATTTTTTTTTTTTTGGGGGGGGGGCGCACCCCCCCTCCCCAAAGGCATTTGGCACCCCCGCAAATTACATATATTTTGATTTGATAGTTTCATATTTGATTATTCTTACTACTAAATTTGTAAAATTACCAATATTATGGTCTCAGGTCTCGCCATGCAGGCCTAGAAAACAAATTTTGTTAAACTTTTTCCTTGGCCTTTCCGGGCGTTGCCACCACGCCCCGGCCAAAGCAAGCAGCAGCACCCCCCAGATATTTATCCACACACCCCCCCCGAACGAAAATATGAAAATCCGTCTCTCGAAAACAGTTTCCTACGATATCTTGGCTATTCCTAGGATTGTTACATTATTTTAAGATTACTTTCTTGCCTATTCGTAAAGCTTAAATATATTAAAAGAGAAAAATGGGAAAAATTACGTACCTCTGGACCCATCTGCATGAACTTCTCTATTGATCAATCGCCGTTTACGACCAATCGTAGGGGGGGGGGGGTATTCGCTATGTTGAAAATGCTTGGCCTTGCTTTTGAAGTCAAACGATTTTTTGTTGTGGAGTTAACAAACATGCAATCTTCAAAATGCTCAGAGCATAATCTGCAATTGGCGTACAAATACTTCGACGTTTTGTTCAAGAGATCTTGACGTCGACATGCAACAACCCATTGTTTAGATCGACGTATCAAAAAAATGTAAACGTTTTTGCTGTTCATAAACTGAAACTAAGTCGGATTCTTAAAAGCTAATAAAGAATTGCGAATATCCTTTGTCTTAAGCAGAGAAAGTCACATGATAAACATGTTTGAAGTAGTGTAAATACAGTTTATATTACCTTTGTTGATCGGATGGAAAACGAAAGAAACTCAAGTCTGGCCGTGAACCTTTGCTATTGGAACAGTTGCAAGCAGAGCAGTATGTTCTTGTTCCCCAAGGTTTAAGTATTTTAGAATTTGACATAGCAATTATCGCTTAAATTTTGAAAAATATACGCATTAAGTGTAGCAATTTGACTTCTTTCATGAGGGCGGACTCTCATTCATACAAACGCACGTGGATTAGGAAGAAAAGGTCAAGGGTCAAATGTAAGAAGGGCATGCATGTTAGATGTGTTTTAAACAGGGCGCTTATAATATATATATATATATATATATATATATATATATATATATATATATATATATATATATATATATATATATATATATATATATATATATATATATATATATATATATATATATATATATAGCACCCTGGTTTTAAATCTTTTTTTTCTTTAATTGACTCACTAGGCTACAGCACTTACGTTTTGGGTGTGGAGAAGAAATTTTAGTTTTAAAGCGAACGTTAACCCCTCAATGCAAATGACAATTTTCTTGCATTTTAATTGAAAGTCATAGTTTTCTCAAATATGTTTAATTTAATTTACAAAATAGGTATTAAGTGAGTTCAGTAATTATAAAAAGAGAAATCTACTTTGCACTGTTTTTGACAATTTTGCCTGTTCTGCAAAACAAAGATGTATACACACAAATTGTTTGGAAAAATAAAAAATATATAAATATGTTTATTGGCATATAAAACATTGTCACACTCAGTTTTCACTGCAAATAATTTCCATTTACAACACTAATATTCCTTAACCATCATTGTTTGAGCAAATAACATCCATGAAGATTTATTTTATAAAGAAATCGCATCATCCAAAAAATTTGTATACAATGACATGTACAGTAATAATTCTAATAAAAGCCAGGACTAGAAGTCTGATTGTCATCACAGCCATTTCCTTTCTGTCAAATGTTTTTGTGTATAACAGGTCATAACAGGTCCAAATTAGTTGGTGCTAATTTGCTAAAGAGCCTCCAAAGTGTGTCCATCACATTCCATTCTTGCCCAGAGTTTCCTATGGACTACATGTTAAAGCCTTTTCTCCGGATGCATATATATTACACCATCAAGTTCGAAAACAGAAGACTGGCAACTCCAACTAAAAAAAGGAGAAAGAGCAGAAAGTACATTAAAGTTAGCCATCTATAAACTAGCCTGCATATAGTGCTCAGTTTATAAACTATATTCTACATAGTTTGATACTATCTGGGCTGCATCTGAATAAGTTGGGCAAAATTTAGTAGAAAAATATCTAATTCAAGAAAACAGTGAACTTAAAAAGACATGTTTATTAAACTTGGCAGAGAAATTGTGATGAAGACATATATACTGACACTGTAATATACATCAGAGATACTGTATATCTATTGCAAGAATGAGTTCATGAATTGTACATGGATTGTAACTTTCATAGTTTATAAATTTCGTTTCAAGTAATATTAATGTTACTTTCGAATGAAAACATACAGCGAATGGGACGAAAAGCTATGTTCTTTTATGTCTGGCTGGCCGAACTAGCCATATTTAAGAGCACAAAATTTGACTTAAAAAACACTTTCAGGGCTAATAAAAACAGATAATAATACTTTCTTACCTTTTTAATTTTGATTTTCGACCGTAAACGTTGAATTCAGGTGTCCAAAACCGGTAAAAATGAAGTTTTTATGCGCGCGATGCCAATTTCACAATACATTTTCCATTCGTTCTGGCTGCACTTTACTGGCCAGAGTATTAAACCGGAAGTCGCACCTGTCGGAGGCATCAAAAACTTCAAAGGAGTGAGCCATCTATTCATTTCTTAATCTATGCCAACACACTTTATGATTAGTGTAGATTATTATTAAAATCTCTAACAATATAGATTTTATAACTTTTAAAATAAGACTTTGACTCTTAAAGAAATTTTAGTTAGTAAAGTAGTTAAGTTGTAATTTTTTTGTAAAAGTTGCGCAATTCAGTGTAAAACTGCAAGGTAACTGATTAAATAATCTATCTAATCAATCTTTTTTTTAAAACAAATAGAATATCAAAATTTTAAAAAAATCTGTAGATTGAAAAACTCTAAATCCGCAATTTTTTATTCTGGCTATTCTAATCTACAGATTTTTTTTATTTTCAAGCATAAGATTTCGCATTACTAGTAAAAGCTATACAGCAGTTAAAAATTGGGGGTCACCGGCAATATTCGGAAAATAAAGAATAAAAACCTGCTTAAAATAGGAAAAAATACCATATTTGGCGAGACTACTGTTACCATGGAAACAATATTATGTTCAAGAATAGTGCAAACCTTTCCTACCAAAAACTTAATTTATACTCGGGAATGCTTAAAATTAATAGGTGCAGTGATAAAAATTATAAATTGACATTTTTACGCAATAAGGGATTTATACGGCATGGAACTGTATGGAGCCACCTTAAATGCGATTTCAAGCGTTTTGGCTGTGAGATTTACCAGAATTCCAAAGATTATAAAGTACATCAAGCACATGCTTTTTTATGATCTCACAAACGTGCCATCTCCCAGCCCGGAATTAGATTTACTAACGGAGGGTCATATTACGAAACACATCATGTATAGTTTCAACTTTCAATAGCCTTTGAGTTTGGCTCATGATTGATGAAATCCTTCGCAAATTGAAGTGATATGATACCAGTGACCGATCCAATATAACTCGCTGTTTGTGAATCAAAATTCTCAAGCAAAATAAAGAGTAATATTTCAATTATACTTTGTAAAATGCATTTTTTATTCAATGAATTACAATATGCTATAAATATCACTTGTATATTATAACGATATTCATCGCAAATCTTTCATGCAATGCAAATCATCCAAATGATATTGTTTTAACACTCTAATGGCAATGCTCTATTCTGGCCCTTTTTATAATGGGCAATGCATTTATAAATTACAAATACAGCAAGAAAGCTATTTGGCCCAAAAATCGCATTGTAAGTTGCAAGTCGATTGCGTGTAAAAATGTATTAAAGCCTGTTATATTTCAACTTCGCATTTTAATATCATACAAGATACATTGCAGCATATTAATTTCTGTTTCATAATTTTGGATATTTTCATACATTATAGCAGAAAGACTGCTTTGCATGAATTTCGCAATTTTCATGGACTGATATCCCCAGCCGCGAAACAGTCCAAAAAAATGAACCAATAGGAATTGTCAATAATTTCAAATTGACCAATCAAAATGAAAGAAATGGACCGATAAAAACTCATTTAAATTGCAAATCAGTCGGACCACCCCATAAAAACTCCCTTAAGTTGCAAATCAGTCCGACCACCCCACAATAATTTCAAATTGACCAATCAAAGGAAAGAAGTGGACTGATAAAGACTCCCTTAAAGTGCAAATCAGTCCGGCCACCCCACAGATCAGTCGAGATAAGTCCAAATGACCTCTCGACTAATCAAATGAGCATAACGACCACCCGATTCTGCGAGATTCTTGCGTTTTACCGCTGCTCTAGATAAAGCATATATTTATTCAAAACTGAGCTCGTAAAGACGTATACTGGACTATGATATAAATTTAATATTATATTCGGGAATTAATTGTTCAAATTTTGAAATAATAAATTAATTATTTCTTTGCAAAAAATACGTCAATCACGCGACTGATTGGACTTACCCTAGATCCGCCCCTGCTGAGTATCTGAATACCCCGTCTAGACCAGGACTAGTATCTGGATATACCCCGTCTAGACCAGGACTTTAATTGCTTCAAGTGGGAACGGCTTTGAACTAAAGGGAAATTGAGGGGTGAACAAAAGATTATGCAAATAGATTTAATTGCTATGTTTAGAATTATTTCTAAATACAGAAAAAATAACTTCTAAATACAAAAACATTCGATCACACTTCAAACAACAAAATATGTTCATGTTATAAGTTACACACTTCACATAATTATATATAACGATTTCTGAATGTTGCTTTTTAAATCACACTTGCCGTCAATAAACACAAATCTTTCTCCAAATCTTTCTTGCAAATTATGCAAATCTAAGCAGAAAGGATTGCTCTCACACATGACATTTTCTCGCCAATCTTCAATATACAAGCTCCCCAACAATTTTTATAACGCGTTGTTTGTGGAGTAGCATTTCGGACGCTGTCAATGGTTCTTTCCACAATTGCAATGTGAGCAGTTTCGCGGGTGAGTTCGGACAAAAATCAGGTGAGCTTCTAAACCAATCAGAATGCTGCTTTTAACACAGGTATGGGATAATATTTTTAATTTTCTTTGTCCTTTGATAAAATAAGAACTTTGGAATTGTAAGGGGGGTCTACACGAATCGAAAATTTTATTAATTAACATGTTTATAAATTATAGGTTCTTATATGCGGGGTTTTACTGCATGCAAGATATATTTTAGTTGGGTTTTAATGTTGTGCAACGATTTAAGACTATTCTCTATTTACATGAATGGGCGTGGGCTACCTGGATTCAGGGATGGAGGATTATTTTGGCTGTCTCGGTGGTTTTAATTTCAGCTTGATGTAAATAATGAATGGTCCTGTTTGAAATTTGTGCAATTATCACCAGATTTTGATCTCTTAAATCTATTTTCCCTTAAGTTTGTATGTATATATGAATGTATGTTGAAAGTTGGTGTTTCATCATTAGTTTGATGATTGGATACATCTTGATGGCTGATGGCACGGCACGATTTTTTAGTTTTCAAAAGCCAATCAATTTTCCCCTGGTATATTCGCTTTAAAAACGTTAAAACCTAATAACATCTTGACTTATTTGGTCCACCGTTTCTTTTGCACACAGTTTTATTTGCTCAAACAGCATTGCCGAACGAGTTCAGTAGTGTACGTCCCTTTAACAAGCTCATTAACGAGTTTCCCAAGAACTGCATGAATATGATTGTTTTGTTTTCGAGTAAGCACTAAGGCACAGAATCGAAAATTTATAACTATATCGTATAAGCACAAAGATGAGCGCGTTTAATTTATAGCGCGTGGACTTGTATATAACTGAGTGTGGACATTGGACAGTGGACTTTTCTAACGTGGAGTTTTCTGTACTAATTGTGGACATTGTGGACTTGTTAAGTAAATGTGGACAGTGTGTCCTGTGAACTTGAGGATCTCAAAATTTCCTCTTTTTGCAACCATAGTTAAAATTAGATGGTTTGGAAACTCATTAAAATAACAATATAACTCATTATCTATGTTAGTCAACGTTTATTCATAAATCTGATCGTTCACCGTCACGTACGTATTGTATTTTGGCCCAACTAACCAATAGCAATGTTTTAGAAAAGTTGCCTATCCGTGATTCGAACAATAGGGTAAATTGAAAATTGCTATTGGTGGATTTGGCAAAAATACAATACGCACGTGCATGACGGTGAACGACCAGATTTATGAATAAACGTTGACTAACATAGATAATGAGTTATGAGTTGTTATTCTATAATGAATTTCCAAACCATCTATTCTATTAACTATGTTGCAACTAGATGTCATGCTTCATTCGAAGGCGAACAGATACTAACATGCAGCACTGGTCTGAACAACAACTTAATTCCCTATTGTTACTTTCTCAATGCTTTGAATATCTAATGATGTGTGATAAGCCATTTCAAATCCTTGTTGGTGTTTTAGACTTAGCTTCCAAATTGAAATATTACTTATTAACATATTTGCTTTGCTATATTAATTATTAAACCCTTTTATTAAAAGTATTTTAGTCAAATATTTAAAACGGCTATCTAGCTACTGGGCTGCCTATCAGTAAATTATCTGTTCTATCCATCTTGTATTATAATTTCCAGTGTTTCCGAAAAAATCAAAATGGTTATACATTTGCGATAATAGATAACAAACGGTCAAAACGGTGCCATATAGAAAAAAGTGTTATAGCTGGTTTTATCTTCTAAATGAGTTAGGTCAACGCATTTTTTTCTCATTTTATTGCTCAACATTGCAGAGCGGTTGCAATCACATCTTGCAGTCTTGCATGGCTGCGATTGAAATGATTTAAAAAGCACGTATATTTGCATGAACAGAGTGTAACGATTTTAGAATGAATTTCACATATATAATTGAATACAAAACTGTTCTTTTATAGAATTTTACAGAAACCTTTCTTAGAGTCACGCCATGTTCGATAATCTACGCATGCGCCAACAAATATCAACTACGCATGCTGTAATGAACTTTGATTTACTTTAATTTGAACCTTATTTACATATTTACAATGATTGATACTTCGATAAACCCTATATAATCGTATTCGTTCGTTCGACTTTCTCGTTTCGATAACAACAACATTACTCGTGTTCGTCACGGGATTTTATCCAACTAAATTCAACCAATAACTATAGCATGCAAACCTATTACCTAGTATAATATTCCACATATATTTAACCTAACGTCTTTTCAGATGAAATTGCATCTTGTGCGTCGCTCTTCTTCGAGACATACAGAGGCCCTAAGAAGTCCAGACCAGTGTGCGCAAATGGCGGTGCTGCATCCACTCTAAAGCTCGGCAAATCTGGTTGTACTTATAATGTCGACCTTCGTTTCTTTTGCAGACTACACATCTTCGAACGTTCTTCTTGACGATCTTCTGTCCACGAATGATCCAAAATTGCTCACGCAACGATGAAAGAGTTTGATTTATGCCGCTGTGACTTGTTCGATGATGGACTTCTTGTATGACTAAATTGGTAAGGTGGTGGTTCTTCGGCAGCAAAACAGGCATTTGCTCGAGTTTGGGAGATGGGCATTCTTTATTCGTCCAGCACATCTAATCAACGATTGCTCATCAACATATAATCCAAACTGTGCAAAATAAGTCGGAGGTGTCGAAACTTTGTTACTCGACAAAAACTTAAGTTCTTCCACAAATGAGTTTCTTTGAACTGCTTGGATCCACAATTCTTCTGCTTGTCTCAGTTCGAGTGTTGATAGTTCGGGCGATCTAGCCCTTTCACTGTCTCTGCGTTTTCTCTTTCGATAACTTCTTCTCTTTGAATTTTCACTTTGCGTAAAAACTTAACGAATCGTAATACGTAGGCAGTTGTTCTCAATAATCTCTTTTTAGTACTGAAGCGTTGACAGTCAATAACAGTACTGATGTCTGAATTTAACGGCTTCGCTTGGTTGGCTAAACTATGAATGACAGCAGTTTTGTGTTTCGTAACTTCTGCGATTGCAATCGGATCCGTGCTCTCACAAACCAAGTCATTTGGCCATTCTTCTTCAGGACGTTGCAGAAATTCAGTCCCTTTCCACCAGGCTTCGTTCGACTTCAGATCTGTCCATGTAGTCCCTCGAAATGGCAAATCGGCCGGATTCTTTGACCCAGGACAAAATCGCCAGGCGTCTTTAGACGAAGACCTTCTAATCTCTTGCACTCGGTATTGGACGAATTGTTTCCAGGGTTTATTGTTCTTTATCCAACAAAGAACTGCAGAGGAGTCAACCCAATAGAATTTCTCTAGATTACCTAAAGTAGGCATGAGAGAGGATGAAATGTTTTCAACGAGGCAAGCTAAAATTGTAGCCCCAAAAGTTCTAGGCGAGGTATTGTTTGTTGTTTGATGGGGGCAACTCTGCTCTTTGAGGCGACTAGGTTTACATCTACGTGTTCATCATCGTACTTCGTTCGTAAATACACAACAGCGGCGTAGCCTTTCTCACTTGCATCTTAAAATCCATGCATTTGATAATCTCTGATATTGGAAATTCGAGAAAAATAGCATCTTGGAACAGAAACACCACTGAGTTGGGTTAATTCATTCACAAGTGTATCGTTGACGGGTAGGGGTAAAACGCGGAAAGGGAACGGAACGGACCGGCGGAACCGGAAAAACGGAAACGGAAAAGAGGGTAAAACGCGGAAAAGGGGTAAAACGCGGAAAAGGGGTAAAACGCGGAAAAGGGGGTAAAACGCGGAAAAAGGCCTATGTAGTTCAGTTTATCAATCAGAGACCCATGTAATAGAAAATCCCACACATGAAATCTCCACAAGAATTACTAGACGTAAGAGACGCCCGTATCAGAATCCAGGTAGAGCAGTCAACTATCATGCTCCGAAAAATTTGAAAAAGATAAAAATGCCCAAAAGGTATGATATTCCCACCATTCTATCTGCGAATGTGAGGTCGCTGCCAAAGAAAGTAGATGAGATTGAACAAATAGCTCTGCTGAATTCTGTTGGTGCTATTTGTATAACCGAAACTTAGTTATCGCCAGAAATTCCTGACTCATCCATTTCTATTCCTGGTTATAATTTATTCCACAGGGACCGAATTGAAACGTCTGGTGGTGGTGTGTGTGTGTACGTAGACCAAAATATACCATGCAAACTTTTGGAATTCAGTGATCAAACGGAGCTCGAATCAATATGGATATCAATGAGACCACATAGTTTACAAAGAGAAGTTACATCAATCGTAGTAGGCGTGGTCTATCATTCGACGAGTAATGGGAAACCTGAGAACATTATTTTACGTGATCATATTCAAAAAAATCTTGATGCTGCGTTACTTAAACAGCCAAATGCATTAATTATTCTAACAGGCGATTTTAATCCAACATCGACTGGTTTTAATCAAAAATATATAACCCAAGTGAATAGCCTTAAACAGTTGGTTACCTTTAAAACAAGAGATTCTGGTATTTTAGACTGGCTGTTTACGAACAAACCTAAACTGTTCTCTTTAACCCAGCTACCTAAGATTGCATCATCTGACCATTATTCAATTCTGGCAAAGCCTATACTTGGAAGTGAAACTAAACTAATAAGTAAATCTAAAATACGCGATGTGAGGGAT
Organism: Paramuricea clavata; assembly: GCA_902702795.2. Taxonomy (NCBI): domain Eukaryota; kingdom Metazoa; phylum Cnidaria; class Anthozoa; order Malacalcyonacea; family Plexauridae; genus Paramuricea; species Paramuricea clavata. Next base: position 8,427 of record CACRXK020001219.1, on the reverse strand, counting down.
AGTGCGTGGTGTGCGCTTGGTCGATGGATTACTCAAAAAAATTGGTCCTCTGTCCTCGAAGCTAATATGTGTAAAGATAAATTTGATCTTTTTAACTCAGATCTTAACCAGGCTATTGATAGATTCCTTCCAAAAAAAGAGGTTAAAAAGCACCCAACAGATCGACCATGGATCACTACTAAGATAAAAAAAGGGATTCAAAAACGCCAATCAGTTTTTATCCAGCAAGGGAAAATGTCAACAGCATACCGATATTGGAGAAACAAAGTCCAACGTTCCATTCGTGCAGCAAAATACCAATATTATAGCGTTAAAGTTACTGATGTACAAATAGTTAATTCCATAAAATGGTGGAGAGAAATTAAAAAACTCTCTGGGCAAAGTTCAAAACTGGAATGGCACCGTCAGTTTCTAGAAAATAGCTCTGACACTAAGTTACTAGCTAATAGGATTAACAACTTCTTTACTGGCCTTACTGATAATTTTGAGCCCTTAATCCCACGCATTGTATGCATTGTATGCATTGGAGCATTATCATTGCTCCAAGTAAATAAATCAGTCGGTCCTGATTACATCCCAAATAGAGTCCTGAAGGAATTCGCGCATGAGTTGGCACCTATCATCAAAGATATTTATAACCAATCAATGAAAGAGAGATATATTCTTGAACTCCTCAAATCATCAATTGTTATTCCAGTATCGAAGATCAACCCCCATAGAACCATAGAAAATGACCTCCGACCTATCTCGTTGACATGTACCATAGCAAAGGTCATGGAAGGTTTTACATGCACAAGACTCCTACCTCAGTTAGAAGATAAGCTGGATCCGCGCCAATATGCTCGTAAAAATCATTCAACAACAGATGCTCTACTACATACATTGCAAGCAATCTACGAAGCAGTTGATACTGGTGAGGTCGGAGCACGCTTATTCTTTGCTGATTTTTCTAAAGGGTTCGACCTTATTGATCATGCCATCCTTCTACACGAACTAGAGAACATACAAGTTCATCTTGCACTTTTGAATTGGATCGCAGCCTTTCTAACCAACCGTATGCAGGCTGTTAAAATTGATGGAGTTCTATCAGACTGGAAATCAGTGAAGGGTGGGGTTCCTCAAGGAACTAAACTAGGCGTAATTCTCTTTATTGTCATGACAAACAAATTGCTCTGGGAATGGAATCTTCGGACTAAATTTGTCGATGACACATCCGTACTGGAGATTATTCCAAGAAATTCCATTAGCGTCCTAAACAATGCTGCTGCTGACATACATAATTTTGCCATAGAGCATAATATGAAGCTAAATCCTACCAAATGCAAAGAAATGCTTATTAACTTCCTACGCAATCCAAACTTTCTGATTAAACCTATACAAATAGGTAACTACGTTATAGAACAAGTGAAGACTTATAAGATCCTAGGTGTGATCATGTGTAGTGATCTAAAGTGGAACTGTCATGTCGACCACATTATCAAGAAAGCCAGTAAGAAACTATATTCGCTAAGGGTACTGCGTAGAGCTGGAGTCGGAAATGATAATATCTTAAAAGTTTATTTAACTACAGTACTACCAGTGATGGAATACGCCGTACCGTTATGACAAGCAATCGAAGTCGTGCAAAAGAGATCACTTAAAATATCTATTCTGAGTGTGATTTGTACACAGACGCACTAAATCTAGCCGACATTCCTACACTCAAGAGTAGAAGAGATCTATTGTGTGAGAAATATATGGACAAAATGAAATCTAAAGACCATCCCCTACATAATCTACTTCCAAAACGGTCGTCTTTGAGAATCAGCGTAAACTGAGAAGGAAATCAGAACAATTTTACCTATTTAAAAATAATACGGTCTGTAAAACGAGCAGAGCACAATCGTTTTTTACTTTTAAATTGAATATTAATACTGTTTAATTGAATAATTAGGAATATGCTGTAAATATTAGGAATAAATAATAATACTCTAAATTTGAACATCTTAATATGAACATTACCTTAGAAATATTATGTAAATTTTACTAGTAAGCTCGTTAATTCAATTGTATAACTGCAAGAGAGTTTTAATAAACATCAATCAATCAATCAATCAATCAATAAATCAATCAAAAGGGGGCAAAACGCGGAAACGGGGGTAAAACGCGGAAAAGGGTGTAAAACGCGGAAAAGAGGGTAAAACGCGGAAAAGGGTGTAAACGCGGAAAAGAGGGTAAAACGCGGAAAAGAGAGTAAAACGCGGAAAAGAGGGTAAAACGCGGAAAAGGGGTAAAACGCGGAAAAGAGGGTAAAACGCGGAAAACAAACTTTGAAACCAATTAAATACCATAATAAAACGAAGTAAATGTACCTTATTACAACAGGTGGGAAATTTGTCGTCGCTGACCAAAAAATTGCGGGCAGAAACAAAGCTCATTGCATTTACATTCAAAACAAAGCAGAAAGTTAGCGAGAAGCTGTTTTAGCTGACGATTTTTTGCTTTCCATTCAACGATTTGCAAATTATTGGTTATTCTTTTAAAAGTCGATCATAAATTCTTTGTTTTGGGATGATTGCTTTGTAATCGTGTGACGGGAGTAAATACCGTATACGTCGATCTATGGCTTGTTTAAAACCGTAATAAACGAAGAAAGACGTGATTTGAGAATGAAATGTAAGTTGAAATTAACTTTATATGCCTCAAACTTTCCATCCTATGTTTCATAATGTAACTTCAGCTGGCAAGTTCAAAATACAAGCTCGCGAAATTTGACAAATTTTGAAAATATGTAAAAATAGCTTGACTTTGAACTGTAGTTTCTCAAAAATAACTCGTGGCCTCAATTTCAAATATAGCTAAATGCATGAAAAGAAAAAACGTTTCGGCGTTTGTAGGTATCAAACATATCGTCAGGAAAATAGGGGCTCACAATGTTTTAGTTCAGTCTTTGAGACCCAGTTGCTTCGCACGTGTTGTGGTCAAATTTTTGCCAAGAATCAAAGGCTGAAATGTGAACTTCCTTCATGAAAACCGCTTCGAGAAGGGTCTAGTTTGAAAATCTACCTATTAATTTCGATTTCGTGAGCATATTTTGGTTACACGTTAAGTATTTTTGTGCTTGATGAGATTCAAAATTTGTTGTATATTCAAGCCCGGCTTTTGTATAATTTTGGTGATGACCGGAACAGAAATTAAGATATTTTAAAAACTGGCCGTGGCCTCACGATAAAACTTTCTACAAATGTTCTCTGTTTTTGATATCTTAGGTATAAGCGTAAAAATAGGGGCTCATACAGTTTAAGAGGTTGTAAAATGCATGACTTGCCTCTATTTTCATGTAAACATTCGAAATTCTTAAATATCCCCCCCAGTCCCCCCTTGTGCCCCCCACGAAATCACATTTTGCCCCCCCAGGAAAAGTCCCTTTTTCCTAAAATTATATAAACAATCCAGCGAAGATTAACAAATAGATAAACGGAAAGTAAGTTTTAGGCTTTATCCTTTGTTCTTGTTTAACAAAATCGATTTAAATTGTTACTTTTTTTACCACTAAGCCATGATAAATTATTGTTAATATTTTTTTTTTTTTGGATGCTCAGAATGCAAAAAATAGCATTTCACGGTTTCAAATTTCAAAAATTTTCTTGGGATTATCCCTCTAATAAGTAATGATAAATTACAGTTAATATTCTTTTTTACTTTTTGTGCATTTTCCCATCTTTTATTTCAAATACAAGTATACTTAGCATAAATTTTAGAGCAAATTTGGATCCTCAGAATGCAGGAAATGGCATTTCCGTGGTTCAAATTTCAAAAATTTTCTGGGGGAGTACACCCCCACACACATGACCATTGCTATCCTCTAATAAGTAATGATAAATGATGGTTAATTTTTTTTACTTTTTGTGTGTTTCTTCCTTTATTTATTTCAAATACAAGTATAGTTAGGATAAATTTTGGAGCAAATTTGGATGCTCAGAATGCAGGAAATGACATTTACGGGAGTCAAATTTCAAACATTTTCTGGGGGAGTACAACCCAGACCCCCCATCTATGCGTGGTATATTTTCCACACATGTGGCTTTCAGCCATTGCTACCCCCCTCTAATATATTATCTCACAGAAAGGTCCCTTTTCAAAAAATGCCCCCCCACAGGAAAATCCTTAAAAAAGGCCCTGTGTCTCGGCAGGGTACTGAAATAGAACGTCACTAAAAAATTCTGTATGATTAATTTAGATCATGTCTACTCTTTCAACATAAAACAGTCATTTATTTTGTACAAACATTTGGCCATATTTACACGATTGTGCCTTTTTGTAAACACGCGTTGCGTGTATTCCACGCAACTGCGTCGCTCATTTTACTCGCGCATGCTCAGACAAATTTCCCACCTGTTCCTCATTACTGTACTTGAGTTCTATTTTTGAGAAGTCGGCATGTGACAAAGTAAACTTTCTTTGGAGTACTTTTACTTGGAACGAAGTCGTTTAAAGAAGTAACGTTTTACTTCGTTATTTTCATTATCTTGCGAAGTATTTTGTTACTTTCTAACTTTTGTTTAATTTTACGTGATGTATTCAGGATTTATTTTAATTTTGGGATAGGTAATAGGACCTCTACATGCGTCTGGATGGATTTCTTGTATCTTCAACGGGATCTAGAGAGTAGACCATGCCATGAAATATTGTATATTAGGTGCACGCATATAATGCGTGTGTTGTTTTGTATGTCAATCCAATGGAGAAGTCCCCCCCCCCCCTTACAAGCCAAAGACAATAGTATTTTTACTTTTACTTCAAGTATTTTTTAAGGATACTTTGTACTTTTACTTAAGTACGTTTTGCTTCCCGTACTTTTTACACTTATTCAAGTCGTTTTATTGTTAATTACTTCTACTTTTACTCGAGTACAAATTCAAAGTAATTTAGGCACCACTGGGTATAGTGGACATACTGCGTTTACTTTTGTAAAGCAAAGATGCTTTTTTCGCCTCAGAAGAAAGACCATTCCACTATACTTAAAACTTCGTTTAAGATAGTTTGTTTTAGGTTTTTGAAGTGCTAGATCAGTATCATTACTTCGAAGATTATATTCTCTATTAAGATCTTTAACTTTTTATAAATTTTTCTCTAAGACTTGGAGTGGACTGTTCATTAAGAATTTTGTACATCAAAACGCTTTTCACCCAATGACGTCTTACATCATATGCCCACCGACTAATAATCATACACCTACTATATAAAGGCCGGCCATCAAAGTTACTGTGATCAAAGTGGCGTCATCCCGCCCAAGCAAACCTGTGACTTAACTACTTTTAAATTTAATCTGTGTTTTTGAAGGGTGGTACTGGTGCAAACTTCGTTAATAAAAGCATACTGCATGCAGTGAGCACAAAAACGTTGATAGTGTAAAGGCCAGACTAAACCGCCCCCCCCCCCCCCCCCCCCGTT